>JAHWFO010080167.1:532192-565375 GCA_023313115.1 Rhysida immarginata | reverse complement strand
TATTGTTCTTTTCAACTGCTACGGTCATTTCAGGACGGCGTTATAGGACAAGCGCTTTAAAAAACACCACTGATCTGGCAACACTGGGCGCAGTGGAAGCGTGCTGGGCCAACACCTCCTAGAGAGAAGGGCTGCGGACCAAAGGTGTATGCATTGTTACATCACCATCAAGCGACCAAATTTAGGGCTTATTATTGGTAGAAATACGATAACAATAGCCGCTTGATGATGATGTAAGAATGTATACACCTTTTGTCCGCAGGCCTTCTCTATAGGAGGTGTTGGCTGGGCCAACGCCTCCTAAAGATAAGGCCTGGGCGCGAAAACGTCATACATTGTTACATCATCATCCGAAGATACGTTTAATCGCATTTCTACCAACAATAAGTCCTCAAATGCGATTAAACGTATCTTCGGATGATGATGTAACAATGTCTGACGTTTTCGCGCTCAGGCAACACCACCTAAAGAGAAATTTCATACATTGTTACATCATCATACCTAGTCATAATTTAGTGCTTATCATTGGTAGAAATGCGATTAAAGATGACTACTTATGACGTTTTAACAATATATGACATTTCCGCGCTCAGGCCTTGTCTTTAGGTGGTGTTGGCTCAGGCCTTATCTTTAGGAGCGTTGGCTGGGCCCATAACTCAGAGGTCCGTGGATCGAAACCACGCTCTGCTATTTTTTTTTTTATTCTTTTATGTCATCGAGCACTAAAAATATGTAAGCGAGAAATTATTATATTTTTATGAAAGTTAATTATGTATGCAATCCATTTTTCTTAAGAAAGACTTCGATTTGGCTTGCAATGTTGAACGAAGCAAGATGCAAATTACGCGTGTATGGTGGATATCTGTTTCCTGGAAATTGCCTGAAATAAGCGCGACTAGGGGTCTGGCCAAAAAACTTTAAATGGGAACATGAGTCGAAATGAGTGTCGTTGGATAGGTCTTGAAAAAAGAAATAACCCCTTCCCAATCGCCTATACTGTGCTCTAAGCCGTAAGCCATTGTGTCATTCTAAACTTCCCTAAAACATCATCTGCTGGAATAAAATAGGCCAATTTCAGCCCTTTCTCTGATTACTATTTCTATTAAATTCTTACTGGATTTATAAAAAGCACTCATGTTATAAGTGATACTATATCGTGAAGTTCTATAACGAGACTAAGAGATCTTGATAACTCCTATTTCTTCTCGAATGATTCTACATCAGACAACCGTGACTGCAACAGCAACGTTGAAAAAAAAATTATTCGTCTTGTCTTATACTACTAGAAACTCAGATTGTAGAACTACGGTTTTCTACATATTAAACATATGCCTAATGATATTCTATTATACACGGTGTATCTGCACGGTCTGTACAAACATGGAGGGGAGGTAGTATGGGTGATTCTAAGCAATAAAGTTCATATGAACGTGGGTCCGTATTTGAACGATAACTGAGATATGAACAGAAATAAAAATGCCGCCACCAAGATCAACAAGTTAATAACTCAAGTTCTGTAACATTTAGAATGATGAATTTTGGTAAAACAACAGGGTACATAAAACTGTGTGTACCGTTAAAATTTGATCGAATTCCAACGAATAGTTTCCGAGTTACGCTGTCAAAATCGTAACACGTACTGGTTAGTACTCGCATGTGAGCACGGGTTACGATGTAGAATGCGTAACTCTGAAACTGCTGGTTGAAATTTGATCAATTTTTAACGGTTTTATGTACTCTATTATTCCCTCAAATTTCATTATTCTAGGTGTTATAGAACCTAAATTATTAACTTGTTGATCTTGGTGGCAGTATTTTTATTTCTGTTCATATGTTATCGTTCAAATTCGGACATACGTTCATATGAACTTATTTGCTTAGAATCACCCAAACTACCTCCCCTGCAAGTTTGTACACGTAGTTCCGGGACACCGTGTATAATACATCAAAAAATAACACGTCAGGTCAAATAATTCTCTCAGTTGCTCGAATTCCTTCAAAATGGCGTGACCATTGAAACTCAGTGTTGATTATAACCTCGAAATTGATCATAAACGGCATCTCCATAATCAATGACGATCCCCCCACAATAATAATTCATGACTCCTAAAGGTTCGATAGTTGCGTGACGCGATCAATGCAACTTGCGTCTAACAATGAGAATTTCGTGTAACGTTGAAGATCGGTGGCAACATCAATGTCATGAGCGATGTTAAAAATATTCTAATTGTATCGCACTACCCAATTAATCCATATAACTTTACCAGATAAACTTTCATACTGCAACCAACAATTAACATTTTTTAAACTCCACTTTTTCAATTCTTATGGACTGGTGTCTAGAGCTAGATTTGTGGAAGTTAATACGCTATCCCACACATCAAACCCTGTACGCGAAGTTTGATCATAATCTCAACGAACGTCATTGATCAAAGCGCGTTTTGCTCAACGATGTGTAATTTTATTCAGAAAATGCATTTAGAGCAAGAGTGTAATTCTTCAGCACTTAAAACAAATTGGTGCAGCTTTTATAGCTTAAAGCCGATGTCGAGTTAGCAAAAATGTCTCTCAATTTCACAGCAGGTATTGACCTGTAATTTAGATGCCACTGTGATGCCCCAATTTCGTCGCTCTGAGCACTACGGTGACCATGACTGTTTTTATTTTATAAGATTTTTTTTATTGCGACATAATCTATGAAAATATATTAGATAGAATGCAAGTTCTCGAGGTTAGTCTTATTACCATTACGATATTGACTAAGCGGGGTATGAATGATTTCCGTGAAAAAAAAATCATATTAATATGAAAATCGGAAAGTTTTTTTTTCCACGGAAATCGTATTAATATTAAAGTGTTCACAAAAAATATTGTCAATGCATCTCCTATGTAAAGAAGGAACGAAGTATGTTTCAGTTATTGCTCACGCAACTGTTTTGTCCAAAATGCATTGTTTCGCCTCCAATATTGATAGAAGCCGTCATGATCATACCTTAATTCTTCAAGGTGATCACCACAAAAAACATTTCCTTCCTGCAAGAAGTAGAAAGCAATAAATGACAAAAAGAGACAATTTAAATTATTTTATACAAAATTTATTATTAAGTAGTGAAAGAATGGAACACTTATGGGTTTCACAATGTCCATCTATCCGTCTGTCCCCTTCATTTTTTTTTCACGTAGAAAGTTGAAATTCAGAACACAGCTTACAATAGACATGTCCTCCTTCTCTATTTAATTTAGTTACGAGGGTGGGAGCTAAAGGGGATCAAAAGGTCTTCGTGTATTTAGGTATGTAAAGAATTAAAATTCCGTATGGAGATTCCTCTAGGCAAGATCTACATTAACATGAAGTTTGTGCCAAATTGTCCCAATCGGATCGGAGTTGTTTTTCAAATTTTCACAGATGTTTCAGGAGGAAAAAAATCAAGAAATGAGGCGTTCATCCCTCTAGCTCGGAAGGCATCATATGTGAAATGCACAATATTGAAAAATATATAGATATACAAAGAGAAGGTCTTTTTTCATATAAAATTCATTTATCACATGATTAACAACCAAATTACTTTTTTATGTGATGATAAAAAATTTAAATATCAGATATTTTAGATTAATAGGTTTGAAAAAAAAATTCTTATTATTTAAAAAAAAAGATATATAATAAATTTGTATTTAAATCTTCTTTGATGTCATTTTATTATTTAAAAATAAGGAATTTTTAAAAATTATTCCGATTTTCTGAGATTTTACATAAAGAAAAAAATAAATGAGAAATATAACATTTAAGAAGTAAACTGGTTCTTGAAATTTTAAAATGCAACATTAAGAGGGGAGGGGTGCTATCTTATTGCAAAACTAGAATCGGATGAAGAAATAGAAAACTTATCTAAAGAAAATAACTCAGTGTGAAACGGTCGTGCATTTCTCTATATCAAAGATAACTGAAAAAGAATAAAATCATTTGAAATTAAAAAATTCTGCAAAATCATCGCTAAATTAAAAACAAAAATGGGGGGGGGTCGAAATATTATTAAAGTGGTATATTATTTAATGTTCTGGAATGAAAATGAAATAATAAATCAAATTTATGAATTTTACGAAGAAATTAATGGAATTTTATTGATGTAAAGCTCTGGATGTTTAGCTATTATGTTGATGTAGCTGCCATCTGGGGGCATCATCATTCGAGGAATCAGATTTGAACGCTCGCTGCCACGCTATTCTTCTAGCCACGATAGTCGATATACTCAAAAGAACATGGCAAGAAATTGATTATCGGCTGGATATCATCCGTGTGATCCAAGGAGCACACGTTGGAGTCTACTAACTTGGTTTAATAAAACTTTTTCAGTTACAATTTCATATATTGAAATCCGTTTATGTTTATCTTATTTAGTTTTTTGGTAATAAACAGATAAAAGTGTCAGACCTTTTATGCACACCCTGTATTATTTTATTAATAAATTTCGTTTATAGTAAAATTACTATATGATGATTTAAGAGATTATAGGATAAATTTCAGCATCTATAATGCAAACTTTCATCATACAAACAATGACGTATAATAAAGATAGACCTGGAAATCTGCCAGCATACTTGAAGTGGCTAAACATGAACCGTCATGGCTGAAAGTGAGTAAAACACATGGCTAAACATGAGGGTACCTGATTAATTTGTTAGTTTTTATATCTACTGCAGAAGTAAAAAAATACAATGGCTGACGTATACGTTGCCGATTTTCACAAATATTTCCAATTTACTTCAAAAAAATGTTGAAGTAAGAAAAATGATATATCGTATTGAAATTTGTTAAACAAATTGTTTTCTTTCACACTCCAATCACGGAATAAGTTTATCTTTTCGTTAATTTTGTATTTGAAGTATTTTATAATATTTTATAAACAATTTTTCGATCATGGTTTCAATCTCAATTTCGTTTCGATCATCTTTCAATACGTATTTTCGATTTATGGTTGTGGAAAGTGATTCCTGATCCTTTTTCCTGTCTATTTGTAGGGTTGTACGCGGAAACTTTGATGAATGGTTTTGAATTAAGTATTCCTCGGGCCCAAAATCCGCAAAAATAAGCCACCACACAGCTAACTACTCCACGACTCACGCCTGGCTTCAATTGGCTTCATTTTGGTGGCGATGTTAACAATAGGATTCGGAATCTACCTTTAATTACGGTCTTTTAATCCCCTGGTCTGTGCACACGCGCAAATTCCGTTGTTGTAGTCAACAATTGGATTGCTGTGTATTTATGGAAGAAACGATTTTAGTCCCCTCTGTTTCATGAATTTGGCTACATCTCAAACTTAACAATATAATTTAACGATCGTACAACGTAACAAAACTGTCAGCTACTATTACGTGTTCAGCAACAAATACGTAACATCAATTTCATTTTATTCAATTTTATTCAATTTTTCCAGATTTCAAGGTCGCAGGTATATGTTTTCAGGACGCTTGCTTCTGTCACGGTCGGTTATACGTTGCTTGCTCCAGCTGTCGAAATCTACATGTTTTTGTGCCACAGGGGAAGACATACAACGTTGTTTACCGAAATGGACTTGAATGCACAACTATTTTACAATCCATGCCCAGCTTTCCTGTGTAGCTGATTCATTTATCTTATCATTTTTTTTCATTATTTACTTTTGTACATAAAATTTAATTTTCTTTTGTTCCCAGTTCATTGTTCATAAATCATCATATTTGATTTAAAATGATAATGAAAGGTTTGGAGAAGGCTTTCTAGACCGTTTCTCATTTTCTTGCATTTCGTTCATACTTTGTTAATCATAGTTCAATTTTTAACATAACAAACAATCGTTAAAAAATTACTCAACGCATCTCTTCCATCCGGGCGAATCCGGGTAATATTGCTAGTGAATGATAAAATACAATTCCTAATGAACATTTAAAAAATGACCATTTTTAGCATCCATTCAAATTTATCCAAATTAGCTTTCTGCATTCTGCTCAAACATTTTCAATGTATTGTCCGACTTGCTTTAACGAAGATTTTAATACAGAACAGCCGATTCATTGTCGTCTCCTAAGAAATTTGGCTCGTCTCTCCAATGTGCTCTATTAACATTGACTGAAGTCAAACAAGGTCGAAAAGAAAAGGAAGCGTTTGACCTTGTCATTAAATTTGAATAGAATAGAAAGCGGGCAATTTCCAAATCCATTGTTTCTTTAATCATCTTGAAGAAAAAGCCCTAGATGAAGCTTTAAGAAAACGATCACTGAAGATAATTAGTAAATTAAAATGATTATTTTATTAACCGAGATAAAAATCAATTGCATCAGTTTCAGCTTATGCAAATCTAAAATTATAGAGGATCAAACATGAACCCAATAATTTTAACTGAGTTTTCATATTAAATTGGGAGGAAATGCTATGTAAATTATCATAATCCAAAACCTATGTAACCTTCTAATATAAGGTAGAAATAACAAAATATTTCGATGATTTAACTTGATATTATTTATTCTGCCATAAATAAACTTTTGAGAGAGAATGTAAACTTTTGATTTTTAAAATGCCAAATTAAAAAAAAGGAGTGGGGCTGAGTAGAGCAAAAATAATACGTTAGTGAGAAATTAAAACTGGAAAAAGGAATTTCTTTATGTTTAAAAATCAGGATGTTTTCATAATGAAACGAATTTTACAATCCTTCTTATTTCGAAACGTGCAAGCAGATAATTTATAAATTTTAAGTGATCTTCTTTTTCTTACCGGATGCATTAAGAGTATTACTAGCTATAACGCGATACAAGAAATCAATCAGCTGGGCTGAATAGTCACGAAAATCGCCAAGTCTTTAATATTAAATTTCGTCTTCATTTCCTAAAAAAGATTTGTTAAATATGACAAACATGATAAAAATTATCAGGACGACGTTCAACATAGAATAAAGCTATCGTTTTAAAAATAAATAAATAACAAGAAATCGTATGAACATTTGTTAAAAATTTATCTGTAACAGAGCAAACTAATGATTTTACCATTGTTTGAAATCTGTAAAGTATTTGATATAATATAAAATGTAGTTACATAACCTTTAAAAATGCGTTAGACAAACAAAAACGCTTCTGAAGATCGATGACAGGTGAAAATTCCTAAATCTGTAAACATTACATCAACATCGGTGTAATCAGTTGATGTAAAACATTGTGTGATCTGGGAACTTTAAAATACAGGCTTTTGGGATTAGTGATATGTGAGATACCGCAACATTAAATTATAGAAAAGAGAAATTATTTAATTTGTCGTTCAGGCAGCAGTTTTAATAACATCGATGCAACTTACAGTAGCTTACATTATTCTTCAGCGTTTAATTATTTTATAATTTATAAATCGTCCCCTTTATAATCTTTGGTTTAAACGAGATTTTAGTAAATCAGCGCAAGACTTAAAACACTTACCTTTATTGTTAGATATGAATTGATATCTCAACAGGATAATATATCGTCACCGTCATTACCTCATTGATCAGACAAGGCGCTAATAATGCAATTTGTTGAGACAAGATCGCAAAACACTGTCATCCCATCTTCTTTGCCAAGGCATGCTTTTCCAATTCAAGCTTTCTCAAGGTTCTTTGTGCAAGGTGAAAGGATTCTATTCTGAATTTTATTCCATCCTCACGGGAAAAATTCATGGCTTGTAAAAATTTATTAAAAATAAAGCCACGATTCAATAATGATATCCAGGAGTGCTTTTTTCGAATTTCCCGTTCAGATGTTTCCAATGCCCGTATAGCTTTTTCTGTTTTAGCTGCAGGATTTCTCTGACCAATACTTGATTTTTAGAATGATGATCCCTTAGAATGGATGATCTCTTTCCTTTCGAGACATAAATTTTTGCCGTCTGGAACCTCCTGTAATAATATTAACAACGAGAGAACCTTAGATATCTTCTATCTAAAGGTGTTAAGATGGGAAAGGTCATTGGTGTTGAGTATGAGCACAAAGGGTTTGACTTTCTTCCTTGGATCGCGAAAAAAAAACAACAGCAGAGTGATGAGTTCGAATTATATCATGTCGGACATCTTACTTCACGACCGCATCACTAATGATATCATATGGTAAAGGTGTCAATAACACCAGCTTTCGGTGAATGAATCCAACAGAGTTAGATGAGTAGTTTGACAACGTTTATTAAATAGGCACCAACTGATTACCACATCGACTCCTTTATAAATAACGACGTACCCAATGGAACATGCTCGAAATGCTTAAAACCCTGATTAAGCAGGTGGAAGAAGACCTAAAGAACCGGCGAATAGATCACAACCTAGCTCGGATAAACTCTTTGGATCGTACAGCATAGTCCGAAATCTTGTCACACGCATAGCATTCTGATTGCGAAGCCAACCCACACCAGCCATCAGCTAAGAGTCAGAGATTTAATTATCTAAATTCAAATCGATTGGCAAAAAAATCCTTCCGAAGGCTACCATCCTTTGTCCAAATTCCATGACAGTTTTATTAGTTTTACACTAATATTAAAATTTTACATTCGGTTTCGACAGTCTAGTTGAAAAAACATGAAAAAAAATCTTTCAGTAATGAGAATAAATCGATCATAATTTTAAATTTTATTTTAGAACAATGCATTTTAATCCATTATTTACTTAATTAAGTATCAATTGATAAATTCGCCTATGCGCTTCCGGTCTCAATTATTCCTCCAAACAACAATTGAAGGAGAAATGCCCTCAAGGCATCATTATATGCTAGACTCCAAATTTCCCATCGGCCTCGGTGGCTCAGCAGGTTGCGTGATCGCCTCTGATGCCCGAGTACGCGGGTTCGATCCCGGCCGAGGACGACGAGGATTTTTCAGGGGTAAATCCTGAGATCGAGATCACGCACTTCCTTCGGAAGGGAAGTAAAGCCGTTGGTCCCGTGTAGTCGTTTGCCGGCTGCACGTTAAAGAACCCTTGCGAGGCAAAATTTGCGGCCCCTATAACGCCGTCCTGAAATGACCATAGCAGTTGAAAAGGACGTTAATACCAAACAAACCAAACCAACCAACCAAATTTCCCTTGATCGAATTTCTCTTATTATGCGCCTCTTGTTTTTAATATGAAGGCAGAGAAAAATATTCGCAACTTTCACTTATAAGATGGCCAAAGTAAACCGACGGCAAGATGTCTTTCATAAGAATATGAATGGAATTACCTTCAGAATTCAGTATTTTTTTATATTAGATTTGAAACTCCAGCTTTTACATTCAAACTAAACGTTCACGGGAAGAAAGGAAATGAAATAGTAGTATTATTATTAGTTTAAGGAATTGTTTAGTCTATTGCCAGCTGTTGAGTTGAAGATATAATTTTCTCGTAAATAAAATGTCTTTCTGGAGTGTTCTTGTATATTGAAAGAATCATTATTTCATAAAAGGGGAAATAAATTTCACCAGAAAGAATCGTGTAATATAAACAGAAAGGCAAAGAGGTTTTGTGGAGTCCACCCTTCCAATAAATTTTGTTTATACTTCAGTCTTTACTTACAGTAATGATTCTGCTTTGAGAATGGAATCAAGCCCAAAGAAATTCTCTTTGCACAAATTTGAAAGGTTTTTATGAAAACTTTTGTCGATATTAAAGGTAAATTTGCTTTCTTAGTTTTAAACTTAATTCAGTTTACAAAGAAGAACAGCCATCATTATTAGGATATTTATTTATTTTTCCGAGAATATTTCATAATTCCTTTTAGCCATAAATAAAATTTTTATTATCCAAAGAAAATCGTTTTGAAATATATTGTAAAATATTTAGTGAGTAAATCTTTAAAAAACCCTTAAAAAGTGCGTCTATGAGAACAGTATATGAAATCATCTGGAATATGTAGTATAGGACGACAATAATAATTTCATATTTATGAAGAAGAATAAATATTCTTAATTTTTTTATTACATGTAACTAATACAAGTGTTGGCTATTGAATGACTTGTTTTTTATTCAGTTCGCCATCTAATATTAAGAGAAAACATAGCAAAATATTTCAAGACTTTATTTTATTTAACTGGCTATTTCAATGAGGTAATTTAAACTTTAACTGTATAATAATTAATCGTTGATATGATTACCAGTCGCTGAATTACGCCCATTTGAATAGAATTTTTGTGAATGTTGCCGCTATTCTCTATTTCACATTTTATAGAGTTTATAGCGTTAAGAGCACGAGTGCCTTATTTGCTAATTTAAGTCTTGTAAGTTTTACACGTTAGGTTTAGATTTCTTTATTAATCTGACCTCCCATTTTTGGTAACAAGAATTAGAATTTTTGTTAATTCAATGCGGCCCGGTTTCTTTGAGCCAAGCTTTGCTATAATTTAGCAAATCCTTTATCATATTAATGTGCGTTCTTTGTATTTTGGAATTGTATAATTTATTCAAATCCTTTCGCACGTTCATTACGCAAAAACAATTGTTACCCTTTCAAGCAAAGGACGTTTTTGTATTAGTTTAAGTCAATACGCATATTAATTTATTTCTACTTATCTGTTAGAGTATTTTTGGATTACAGTAAATTTTGCCGAGCAGCTTTTCGTTCTGTTAAAGTAATTTTAGCTTTAGCAAGATTTACGCTTTAAATACGTGCACATTTAATGTATCGTCATTGTATTAATTCAGGAGTTTCCCTAATGCACGTTAAAATTCATTATGGATATTGTTACCCTTTTAAATAAAGGATGTCCATGTTATTAGATTACAATAGAGTACTTTTAAGTTCTAAAGTATCTAATCAATTCACGTTCTCTTTTGTTAAGAAATACTTTGTCTCTGTATCAATTATGTGTAATAAATCAAATTCATGGTTTTTCACGTACGTTGCTTATAATGTGTGTCCTTGATATTAAATTTCCACTGTGCCAGTTTTCTGACCGTGACACGAATAAATTTTAATATTTAATTTATTTATTAAAACAAATTTTAATATTAATTTTTTTATATATAGCACACTTTCCATCTGTTTGAGAGTTCTTAGTACTTAACAATTTCTTGAAAATCTTTAAAAATGATCATTAACTGGAGATAATGGAGAGTTACCGGACGACTGAGAAAGAAGGGAAAGAAGACAGAGGAAGCGCTCCTTTAGCTCCGTGCTGTATTGAGCAAATGGTAAGCATGTAAATAGAAGAATCAGCGACCGCTAGACTACAGAAAGTGATGAATGGCCAAGTTTGATTCAAGACATCGAGATAAGACATTACGTGACTAAGAAATTATTTAGATTAGCAGTGGCATACTTGGAGAGATCCATCCATTGTGAGCCTTTAAATGTTTTTTTTTTCGAATTTTCATTAAGAATTTTTACTGTATTAATTCTAAGCGTTTTCATGTGCTTATTTAAAATATTTCAAAATTTAATCAAAAACACAAAGAGTCAGAGGCACGCCGGGGTTATCACCTGGCTTATTTGGTAGCACAGCAGATCCAAACATTTCATAAAAATACATTTAAATTTATTCAGTGTGAATGTAAATAATGTATTTTGGAAACTGATATGATGATAATTGCGATGATTGAACGTTCGTTTCCAAGAATTATTATTAATGAGCATAAAATGACGATGCAGCGACGGGACATTAATAATGCAGCGTCTATTGAGGAGGAAAAGGAGTCACACGTGTCTCCCTTGAGCTCCTATCAAACGTCCAGAAGACTGGCAAAAATTTATGTGCCTGGAAAGGAAAGAGAAAGAACGAGTATTGGTCAGAGAAACTCTGCAGCTAAAACAGAAAAAGTTATACGGGCATTGGAAACATCTGAACAACGGGAGTTTCGAATTGAGAAAGAGCTTCTACATACGTCAAGGGGAATAAAAACTTGGGTCTCAAGTATCCCGTGATGTTCCCCGGTGGTGAAGATGGATATCATTTTAATCTGAGGCAAGTCTAAAAGAAGCTAAATAAAGTCCCGGTATATCACCAAGAATTCTTGTTTTTCGGATTTTTCTTAGAATGGATAGTCCCTTAGAATGGATGTTGTATTGATTGGGTTATTATTTAATCAATTTGGAGTAATAATTTAACTTCTTGAGATTGTTCTGTTTACCTACATGTGTAATTTTCCCGGGCAATGCCGGGTCCTCTGCTAGTAAATGTATAAATGTATTTCTGCTTCACTGCTAAAGCTCCTCCTTGGAATGTTTACAAGATTTTATTTATTTATTATATGCTGTTTGTGTACGTATTTGATTTGTGTATCTGTCTGTCCATCTATCTCGAGAATGATTTAACTTTTTCAAAAAATTCTAGGTGTTTTTTTATTCGATAGAGATCCTTCTTGGACTTACCTTAATAAACTATCGCTGTAATCGGAGTAAGAGTCACGTGACCCTTAGAATGGAAATTGACACCACCCCCAGGTGACATGGAGGCATATGGCCTGTGATATGTCATTCGATCGAAAGTAACGAGAGACGAAAAAATATAGAAACTCCAGTACCTCGTTACTACCCTACCTAATTACTAATTATTTTATCGTTAAAGCAATTGAACGGTTTCGAGAAGCAGTAAATGAGAGCGATTTAATTCTTTTAAATTCGATAGATTCTCCCTGATTAATTAAAATGTCATTGACATAGGACTAATGGTCACGCGTATATTAGACCCTCCCCCTCCCAATTAAAATTTTTCAATGGCAATATTGGCATGTAATATATCATTCCAGCTGGAATCACGAGAAAGAAATTAATATAACATTCGTTTAGATTTTAGAAATGCTAGTTCGAGAAAATCGACTTCTTCGACCTTTTTCTCAAAGGACTTTCATTTTTAGCTAAGCTACATTTTTATACTACAAAAGCTTGATCTGACGAGAACTTGCCCAATGCAAACAATATTACTTTTAGGAATAACACACATTTTCTATAGGCTCTTTGCCTTCTTCAGGGATGTCCACTAAAATTTGATCTGAAATGCACTCTGGTGATATTTCTAAATAATTTTGACGGAACAAACAATGTGCTTTCCAATGCGTGTTTTTCACTGCATTTTTACCAAAAAATTTTGTTTTTTCATGATTGAAACTGAAACCGAAATTATTCTCTATAACTGAAATCGGAGTTATTTTTAAAGTAAAAATCTTCGAAGGGAGAAAAAATTGTATGATGCAGATCGTATATTAGTATCTAGTTGGTTCACCTTTTGCTGCTATCGCATCCTCTATTCCGTCGGGCACACTGTCCACAAGCTTTTGATATTTTCCGCAGGAATTTTTTGCCATTCTGACAAAAGTGTCTTCGACAGTTCAGTCACAGATTTTGGGCGCTCCGCTCCTGCGCGCAATCGACACTCCAACACATCCCAAAGATATTCGATGGGGTTGAGATCGGGGCTCTGTGCAGACCAATCAAGTTCTTGCATCCCCATTTCATCAAACTATCTGCCTACACCCCTTGCTTTGTGGCAAGGTGCGTTATCGTGTTGAAAGAGAAAAGGGCCATTTCCAAAGTGCTGCCAGAGACCAGGGAGTACGTTGTCCAGGATGTCTTGGTAATGCTCCCCGTTCAGATGATCAGCCACAGAAACGATTAAACCCAGACCAAACCACGAACAGCACCTCCGCCAGTCTTCACTGTGGTCGCTACATAGCTTGCCAGATGACGTTCTCCGGGTATTCGCCATACCCAAATCCTTCCATCTGATTGTCAGATTGTGTATCGTGACTCGTCACTCCATTCAACCATCCGCCATTGCTCCAGAATCTAATGACGCCACTCTTTGCACCATTGCAATCTCCTCGTTGCGTTGCAGGTGCTGATATGGTGTCTGTGGGCCGCAATTCTGCCATGAAACTTCAGTGAATGCAGTTTACTGCGATCAGTCCTGGTGCTTCATTGGGTGAAGGATTTTGTCAGTCCATCAACCAATGTTTTACTGTTTGCAGCGACTACTGTGCGAAGTGCCCTTCGGTCTCTGGCCAACTTAATCTTGGGTCTTCCGGTCCTGGGCTGAACACAATTTTTCCACGCCCGGATGACGTTTTGAACAAATGATTTGGGGATGTTTAGGAGGGTTGATGTCTCTCTAATAGTTTTGCCTGCAAGGTGGCACCCAACAATTGTAGCCCTCTCGAAGTCCGAAAACTGCTTTCTTTGAGCCATTCCTACAGCATGCAAAGGACCATTGTTGTGTAGTGTTGGGATGAACGACATTTAAATTGCATAGGAATGACTCAATTTTATGTAAAATAGGGGTGTCCTATGACTTTTGGTTGCTGCACTTTCTATCTTCTCTCACCGTTCCTGATATCTTCAGCATGGTACAATGTCATAGAGAGCTGCATAACTCATTGGTTTCTGAAAGCTGGATTTCCAGCTTTACATCAGATTACAACAGTTGTTGCAGTGGTGATGAAGAGAGTACCTTCCTTAAATGAAGCTATGAATGCACTAAATAAGGTTACAATCTTTTTCATATTAAACGAAAATCAACAATTGCATCTGCAGTCTCTTTCGATTCTTGAAAATGCAATTTGTGAAACTTCTAATCAAAACAAAAAAAACAACAAAAATCCTGATTTTTCCCAACTTTCGTAATGTTTTCCTATTAGTTTATGGAAATTTCATTCCTAAATATTGTAGTGTTTTAAGGTAGAAAAATAATGCAGTAAAATAGGGGGGGGGGGGGTCCTTTTCACGTTTTAAATATAGCCTATTTATTCTGTACTAGAAGAGGTACCCGGCGTTGCCCGGGATAATTACACTTGCACAAACTTTTCCTTTCATTGTTAGTCATGAGATATTGATTGTTGATCCCTGCCTTGTGTTGGTGCATTGCGTGTTGATACCATTGTTGATACCTATTGTTGCACAAACTTTGCCTTGCATTGTTGGTCATGAGATATTTCTCATTAATATGCCCTGCCATAACCATGAATATCGATTTTTTATCGATAATTATTATTTTTCCGAAATCTGAGGTAGACAGTGACCTTCCTCATGCTTTGAAGGTCATGTATGCGAAATTTCATCAAGATCGGAATAAAACTGTAGATTTGTATAAAAAACGTACAGACAAACAGACCCACAAACATCCTTGCTTGAAATGCAGTACATTATTGATTTTTTTTATTGACCCCGATTTTGCATATTCCCGCATTATACAGTATTTTTGTGCCGGACCGACAAAAAAACGTAAAATCGGGATTTTACTGTATTAAGAATGTTAAATTACTGAGAAGGAAAGTAGCACAAGGTGGAATTTTTTTTATTGCATTATAGATAATTCAGATTCTGTTCATCCATTCTTCATTTTTTTTGCTACATTTTAAAAAAATTTCTCAATACAGATTTTTGAGACCTACTGTTACGATCTTTAAATCAAAATACCAAAGTATACTGGAACAGAAAATGGAGAAAATCGTCAAGAGATGGCGCCAAAAGATTATGGAAAAATACGCGCGAGATTCGTGACGGGAACGAGAGTGTGAAGAGAGATAGAAAAAAACAAGAGATTAAGAAAGGAGAAGAGTTTATGGAACGGAGAGAGCAACAAGTAATAAGGTGTTCCCAGCTTAGCAATGAAAACTGGTCTTGCGAACTCGAGAGAGAATATTTCAACAGAGTAAAGTTGAAGTTAGCAAATGGGAACATTTCAAGAAAAAGGAATGGCGAGTATGCGGAGTCAATGCTAAAGGTTAGTAACCATACTTACGTGGATAAATTTCCTCAAGCTTCTCCATATGATATAATTGAACATTGCTCTGATAGCCAAATAGTGTCAAATGTTAACGAAGTTACTGCGTACGTAACTATTAACAGTACAACTCTACATAAATTTACTTTTGTCCCGTTCCTGACTTATTGTATGGCAATTTGGCAAATTGATGCCATAATAGAATCTAGGGGGAAACTTTACCATCTTCCCTTCACCGGAAGCCAGAAACATCTAAGCGATTATCTTGCCGTATGCTGGCGCCGCCTATTGTTGGCTTTTCTGCTGTCTGCTTTTACAACTGAATTGAACAAACGTGACCAAATCCAAAAGTAGTTCCAGTGAGAGAGGTTATCTAAGGAAAAAACCACAGATTTAAGGAGAAAAACAAATTTTTAATGTTTTCTCCTTAATCTGTGGAAAAAACTACCTTTAAATTTAACAAACTTTTACCACTCTCGGCGCTTCGCGCCTCACATCGGCCCTGCGGGCCTCATTCAATGAGGCTCATTGGTCACTGTTTTCCGTTACTCGAACGCCTCCGGCGTTCTGTCTACGACGTCCCCCTCCGGGGGTAAGTAATTGATATATACCCCAACCTATTTGGTTACAGGGGGCAGTTGATTTCCCCTCGGCCGGTTACAGGAGGCTAATGATCCGTATTTTTTAGTGGTCACAGAAATGGCTGCCAGAAAGTTACGGGATCTCATTTTATGGCTAAACCTAAATTAACCCAACCTCAGTTAACCTAACCCAACACCAGAACGCTCAAAAAAATGCTGGCTTACCTTTAAGACATGGTTCCTTTCGATAATGGCTAATTATCCAGAAAGCAGAAAAAAGAAAATCTGAAATCCACAAATAGTTCGAAACGACCGCGATCTGCCAATTGTGTGGTTGCTATGGCAACAGCTAACGCACGACGGGAAGAGACCGCCAAAACACGCCCTGTAATGTCGGAATCCACATGCAGGGGGGTGCCAACAGCACTCGGACTAAATATTTTTATTGGCCAAGAAATGGCTCCCAGAAAGTTCTGGGAGCTCATTTTATGGACCATCCTAAGTTAACCCAACCTCAGTTAGCCTAACCAACATAAGAATGAACCCCCCCAAAAAATCAAGCCCCTGTTTTTCTCACTCCCCTTCAAAACAAGTCGCCCACTTTTAGAATCTTCTCTACAGATGGCGTCACCGTACATCATACAGATAATCGCTCAGACGTGTCTGGCTTCCGGTGAAGGGAAAACCGTAAAATCATGCCGAATCTAGAATTAATTTGGATTTAGAGCTCAACGAAATAGTTCTAAGAAGAATTAGAACGGTTGGGCATTTTCCGGCTTCTGTAAAGGCTTATTTCAAAGATGGCATTGGATATATAAAATGTTATCCATAAATGAAATTGTTATTGGATGGAAGCATTTTTATTAGTGTAATTGAGCTAACGGGTCAACTAAGTTAAACTATATTACCGTTATTTTGGGATAGTTGGATATGAGCTATTGCTTATTGTAAGCTCTCGTTAGATAATTATTGAAACATAATTATATTCTTAATTGACTATATTTCTGTTAGAAATATATTTTTATTTTCTGAGAAGAGATTATATCCAGGAATTTGTATTATGTAAATTGTTTTTGAATTGGATTGCATATTGGATTGTCTTTGCTTTATTTTTCTACTTTTGTTGGAAACCTTAAAATTGCATAATTGAAATAGGTAATATTTATAAGAGAAAAGAACGAGACACAGAAACCCTGGAATACAATAGATAATATAATATATAATATTAGAAATGAAAAAATAAATACAATACTAATTAAAAATTAACAAAATAATTAATAAAAATGATTACAATCAAAGTAAGACTAGAAATATAAAAACAAAATAAAAAGCTGACGTTTCGGATAGAGACTATCCTTTATCAAAGCAAAAAAAGGATAAAAAGGATAATTCTCTAATATTATATATTATATTATCCATAATTGAAATAGTAATATCAAGATATGTCTATTTGGATATTGTTTTCTAATGAAAAATTATTTTATTATTTATTTCCGGATACGACGCAAGTCTCGTCAACCTAGAAAGCAAGAAACACATCAGGCTGGATTTTACATATTAAGTTAATTCAAGTCCCAAGGAGAGTCTACATGTTTATTACGTCGCCATTGGAGTTTACTGGCCGTATTAGGAATACCTAAGAATTTCACATACGTTATTTATTTATTTGAAGAGTCTTCCACTGTGCAAAGATATATTATGTTAAATCGTTTGCTAATTTAAAGCTTATTTAGCACAAGTCACTTTGTCTAGATTTTATTGTAAAAAGAAAAAAAGTATTAAGAATAAGCACTTCTTATTTAACATTGTTTTATTTTGAAATATCAAGAATAAAATTTATCATTACAAGTTATATACTATCTTTCCTATTCTACCTCCAACTTCTGGTAACTTTATAATTTTTAGTTCATTTTAATCGTAACACCTACAAAGTAACTTCTTTTCATTACGCATGTGTCAATTGAAAGAAATTCAAAGGCAAATTTTAGTAAGTTTATTTTAGAAGATCACTTAATGAAAGTGACAATGTAAAGGTAATACTATAATTATCTGCTTCTTCTAGAGTCTTGTGAGAATTTTTTTGCCGAGAGGAATTTTTATTTTTATTAATATTATATCATATACAGGGTGATTCTGTAAAGGTGTGTATAACTGTAAGCAATGACAGAGGTGACCAGAATGAACATTTTCTTTTAATACAATGTGGGTCCGACTTTGAACGCTAACTAAGATATGAACAGAAATAAAAATGCCGCCACCAAGATCAACAAGTTAATAACTCAGGTTCTGCAACGCCTAGAATAATGAATTTTGGAGGAATAATAGGGTACATAAAACTCTGTGTATCGTTAAAGTTTGATCGAATTCCAAGGAGTAGTTTCCGAGTTACGCACTCAACATAGTAACGCGTGCTGGTTATCGCATGTGAGTGCGTAACTCGGAAACTATTCGTTGGAATTCGATCAAACTTTAGCAGTATACGGAGTTTTATGTACCCTATTATTCCTACAAAATTCATTATTCTAGGCATTGCAGAACCTGAGTTATTAACTTGTTGATCTTGGTGGCAGCATTTTTATTTCTGTTCATATCTCAGATACCGTTCAAATTCGGACCCACGTTGTATTAAAAGAAAATGTTCATCCCGGTCACCTCTGTCATTGCTTACAGTTATACACACTCTTTCAGAATCACCCTGTATATAATACACTGCATATTTCCGAGGAATTTGAAAAAACTTAATTTTGTATCTGCCATTCTATACAATTAGAAAGTAACTTTTAAAGAAAAATTTAAGAACACTAAAGTTTATATAAGGCATAAAAACAAAAATATTAATAGTTAATAACAATATTCCTAATACTGTAATGTTAATTTTGAATTTGAATCATATTTCAACATGCAACAACAATTCAATTTTTCTTCCAGATAAAAATGCTCATGTAATTTTTAAAAAAGGTTGACTACTTCTAATGACCATGACCAATATTATAAGCTAATTAACAATGAAAGATCTAGGATTATAAAAATATAAAAGACTATTATTTCGATTTTTCTTATTAATTTTTCAGATAAACTTCGGTTTACATTCTGGTCAATTTGTCCACAGAATTTTGAGGCTTCTATTGTTAACTATACTCTGTTTTTGTTATTATTGCGCAGTTCATTAATTAGAATGGAAATTTAAAATATATTTAAGATCGATTCGTAAAAATATTTTCTATCAACGGGTCCAGAACAAACGACAGAGCCTGTCCGCCTTTTTTGAAGATAGGTTGTGGAATTACAAAATTGGAAATCTGTATGCCACTAGGAAGAGGAGTCGTAACGTTGGGAGCTAGAAGCGGATAACTTGGAAAATTTTTATCCTCTTTAGGAACATCTTGGCAGTTCGTTGCACTGAAGGAGTTTACCGCATTCATGCTCAAAAAGGCAGCGTTGACGTCAAACTTACATCTGCAAAGAAAAAACGCATTTTAAAAGATGTGAGCGAATTTATATACAATGTAACATTTATCTGTATTATTGTGAGAATTATTTAAAAATTAACTGGAATATAAATATTGTTTGTACTGGCTGATTTTCAAGAGTGATTTTTTTTTCATAAATTCACAGAATTTACACAGTGACTTTTGAATGAACAGAAAAGTTATGGCTTGATTAAAAAAAAGAACAAACCATATTATCATTAAAGAAAATAAAGTTCATCAAACAATTTGTCTGGCCTGATCAACCAGATCTTCTTTGAATCAGACATTGTTATGAGATGATTGATTGTTTTACTTGTATAATGTATTTGTTGAGACCGCGGTCATTGTCATCGTCGTATGCTAGTGTTTTCTTTGTTGCGTTCTTTCTTGTTGTTGTTTTAATGATTTCTAAAATCTCCATTTTTTTTCGATGTTGTCCTTGTTCTTAAGCATTCCCGGATGGCCACACTGCAGCAGACGGACTCTATAATGAAAGTAGCGATAATGTCCACCCTCCCACAAGTTCACTAATCTGCGGCGATAAAGCGGCGTCCGTTATTCATCCGATTGGAGGATACTACAGGTATTGTATGCCTTAAATAATATCTGTAGTCGCCGGATGAGACAGGAATTCAAGTCACCATCTTGTCAATGTGATCCGAATGAACATTCGACAAATATATATAGTGACTGTTAATGACTTTGTTGTAAAGTACACAAGTTCTCGTCCATCATGTATTTCCTTGTAATAGTTATGACTCTTTAATTAAATCGTATTCAAAATCTGCTAAGCCGATTCATCTATTTCCTAAACACAATCTAAATGCAATTAAATAAGGTTAAAACTATTAATAACAATCAATAGTAATGGAGGGCGTTAACAAATAAAAGTTAGTTATGAATACTGTCAATACTGAATTAAATGTGCCTGTGGAATCAACATCAAATGAAACTGGTTCCGAAACAAAATCTATGAACAATAAAATACGATAAACGCACTGCTTACAAAGAAAAACGTTTAACTTTTTAATGTCAAAGTTTAATGCTTAACATAGACTATAGTTAAAATAGATTATAAGAAATATACTCTTAATGGAGAATATAATTTATAATCTAGATTCCTTCTTAATATAAACATAATTCTAATAAGATTTTAATAAAACAATCGATTTAAATAGCTACTGAAAATCTTTGGAAAATTACTAGTTCATTACATTTTATTTTGATTATGTTTAGGAAGAATCTAGTGATCAAAAATAAATAATAACTATAGGCTTAAAAACATTAAAAAAAAACACGCAGATAAAGTATTATAATATAAATCGAGTAAACATATAATAGGGAAAATTTATAATTCTTCTTTTTTAAAAAGTCGGGAATGAACAGTTGAATAAAAAGATCAGCCCCTGCAATTATGAAAAAATCGATAAACTGTAATCAAAGTACTATGCAACACACTCTATGCAGCCATCCAAAACAATTTTGCACAGGAACAAAAAGCTGATAAGGAAATGGGACAAGTGTTGATATCGTAGATAGAGATTGCATTATAATCAAAGTTTAGTTTAAAATAATTCCGAAAAAGTTGTAAATACGGAAATATTGGATCAGAAAGAAATAAAGTCGAAACTGTTGAAGGGTCCACTGCAAAAACCATCAAGGTCCACTTTTGGTTGATTTTGAGCTTGCAGTGCCATCTGTTGGTGTTTAGGGAGGACTATCATGTGAAAGACGAAACATTGCAGAATCATCACTGTCCGTTTGAATCGCGTAAAAAAGATATGGCATCCAATGCAATAAACATCAGAGTCCCAAAATTTGTCGGAAAGAACGATCAGAGTCCACCACGAGACGCAGCGACACTCATAGCTTTCTCATCAGTATCACATTGTTTTCAGTCGAGCACAAATTAGCTTACATTCATACTATCCGCGCCTTATAAGGGCATTTCACAAACCGTCGTTGTTTGTATCATAATATTATTCAAGTTCTTCCTTTTCCTCACAAGCTGTGAGAAAAAAAAAAACCAATTACTGCAAGTACAGTATTTCATCATCTGCATGTAATCAAGGTGCTCGAGAACTTCAAACCTTGTATTCTGGAGGTGTCCCCATAAAAGCTGCTGTGTCAAGATTTGCAACATCTGAAGCAATTTCTGACGAATCCACGTGCAAAGGATTTCTACGACAAGCTAATAGCAGACGTACTAAACAATGGTGAAGATCCAGAGTATGTCGAAGACCCTCCACCCCCCGATTGATGGTGAAGACTGATTCAAAAACGTGTTTTCATTCCTATAAAATTTTGCAAAGCGGTTTTTTGGGTTTGTTTTTTTTTCAAAGATGAATAAATATTGTTCTAAATATAAGTCAGTATTATTTTCATTCATTTATTACTGGTACACTACCACAAAAAGACTTGAAACTTTGTTTTGCTCTCCTGAAAAAATTTGTCTCATGGACCTTGATGGCTTTTGTTGTGGTCTGTTCAGTTTTAAAAACTTGTTTTGAAATAGTATTATTTAACTTAGACGATATTGCTTTCACGACCGTCTCAGAATATCGACTCGCATAGTTGAAAATAATTTGATTTTTTTTTCTTTCAAAAAACATTTCTTCACATGAGAACAAATGGAATTATCAAGTATAAAATAGACTTTTATGATTGATACTGGCATTTAAGATACTCTAATGAATTATCAAGAAAATGTTTATATTTGCATGATCCTATATATTAATTCCAAATTTTTTTAAGCTTTATAGGTCAATATTAATTTCAGCTAACTCAAATGTGTCTAGCACCTCATAGTTAATGATATCTTTCAATTTCGCCATTAAATTTTGAAATGTTAAAAAGAAGACGACCAAGAACTTGGTAAATTCATTAAGAGAAAAACTTACTGATAACTGACTTCCAGTCCTTCAATCTCCATAGCAGTAATTTGTATAATATTTCTAGATCTCCTGTTAGGTGCAATATAGTATCTCTTCGGCTCAATCGCCGGTCTCCACTGGAGTTCAATTTGCTTCAGAAACTCAGCTGATCGGGAAGTAGTTACAAACATATATGAAGTAGAAGGCTGAAATACGATATTCCTGTAAAACAGTAATATTTAGAATTAACAATATCTACCATAATTAAACTTAGTCAAGCTCGGAAGTAATTCCCAAATGCGAACCATGAATAGGGTTATCGTTTTGAGGCGGACAAAATATGGCTACTTGTTTGTGGCTATTATGAAATTCTGATAGCGTTTTTGAATAAGCGTAAATAATTACGTTAAAAGTAGGATAGAAAGTTCATGTTTCAAAAACTCTGTTCACAAGTGATATATACGGCTGAGCGGAGTATGCACAGAAAAAATAACGTATTTTACCTGATACTAAAAACGCACAACTTGCACAAATGATTAATTAGAGTGTTTTAATATTTTCACAATCATTCGTTATACACTCAAAGGTCAAAAGTCATGAACACTGCTCTCACCTGTACATTATGACATGGACTACCCCAAAATAGGGGAAATAATGAAGAAATTTTAACATCATCAATGGGTGATATAATAAGAAATTACAATATCGTTAAAAAGACCATGTTGATAATGTTAAAATCAAAAGGTGTCAGCAATTAAAAGAATTTTTATAGCAGGGTTTTTATTTTCAACATTAAGTTTATTCCTTTCTTACCGCTGGCGAAGAACCATTTGGGTTTCCATTCCATCATTTTCTGTTGCCTTAAGAACAAATCTGCCAATCGCTCTGCTTCTGGTCAGATCATCATTAGCTGTTGTCAGCGTAATACGATGATGGAATCCTATATAAAGAAAATAAATATTTTGCAGTTTAGTGCGAATTGTCCTGTAATAAAAGAAAAAAATAAAGGAACACGCAATCCAGCAAAGATATTAGATTATAAAAGAAACTGCATGTCTCTACAACACAAATGCCGACTTCTTCTTGTCACCAGCTACAATTTGCAGATATTTGACAGATATGGTCAAGGCTAAATAAC
This sequence comes from Rhysida immarginata, assembly GCA_023313115.1. Classification (NCBI taxonomy): domain Eukaryota; kingdom Metazoa; phylum Arthropoda; class Chilopoda; order Scolopendromorpha; family Scolopendridae; genus Rhysida; species Rhysida immarginata. Next base: position 541,646 of record JAHWFO010080167.1, on the reverse strand, counting down.
TGGATGCCTGGGTATTAGTAGGAAATAATGGAAACCACTTTATCACATCATCGTTTTTTAACGTACATTTAATATGCACTTCGATGATTAAAGTCAACTTATTCGCTTGATGATAGTGACGAAACCAATTCAGATATTCATACAAAATTCAAGAGTACATGACCAATCAGAAAAAAAAACAATCACCGTTTAAAAAGGACAAGTCAAATAGTTACAGATTAACAGGGGGAAAGCAAATCAAAGAAAAGAACAGTAACATTAGGATTTATATGAAAAGATCAATCAGATACCTCCATAGGGCCATAATCTGAGTTTCGAAGTTCATTGGATGGCTTATTGGTAATTTCTAAAAGATTGAGCGTTTTTAGGTTATTTTCGATACCGTAAACCGGGGTTATTTTGCACACCCGCAGGTAACTTTGCACAACGTAACGTCAAACATTTGCTGGTCTTATTTTGTGTTGAATGATTTTGTTTTACAATAAGATTGCATTAAAGTGTTAAATACAAAGTCATTCAATGCAAAGTAAGTTCTTTGAGAGCAGCAAATGTTTGCGTTCTCTTGTGCAAAGTTACCCCGGGTGAACAAAGTAACCCCAGTTTACGGTATGAAAAAAATTTTTTCTGAAATTTTGCCTTGCTTGTAAAATGTAGTCAACAAAGCTAGAGTTACTGATATCCATTCTTTATAATTTTTTAATTCTGGTTTTTAGTTTTCTTTGAGTTTGTCCGACGTATGGTTTTCCGCTTGCAGGGCACATGCTATTTCTACCACACACTTCATTTTTGTGTTTGACAGGCCCTCAATTAATCTTTTCATATTGTTTTTACTTTTATAGGCCATTTGGACCACTTCTTTAGGGGTGAACGATTCAATAATCAGGATGTCGTGATTCATTCCTTCAGCAAAAGAACTCGTACGCGATCGCCCGAAAGATGCAATGAAATCACCTTCGGCACAGTGCGTTGCTGCCGAGGGCAGATATTTTTATGAATGAAATGAATTTCTACGTCTTTTTATTTTTCAGAATCGGCCAATAATTATGAAGAAACCCAATAAAATCGATCGTGCTATTGAAGTAACCCAATAAAATAAAAGCAACGGAAAATGTCGGTCGTGCTACATCGATGAGAGTCGTGCTCGATGTACCGGGTGGGCAAGAAATAACGTGAGGTGTTCAGAGCTCGCTAGCGGGAATTCTATTAGGCCAAATGAATACATTTTGGTGTATATACTTAGTGGAACATGCAGTTTCGATTTCTGCAAAAAAAAAATAGTACCAAAAGTCGCCATAGGGGGCGCTTATTTGAAGAAAACAATGAATACCTAATTGTCAAATGAACAAATATCGTACAAACCAACTTTAGTAACAACAATAAACAATGTTTTATTTTTAATTACAAATGTGTTTCAATATGACCACCAGTGTGCTGCTCCAATAGCTGCATGCGGTACACGATATTTTCTACGGCAGCTCGCAGCATATCTGCATTAATTAGTCTGATATGTAACGTTATTTGATCCTTTAAGGTTGAGAGGTCAGGAACATGTGCTTGATACACAAGGCTTTTCTAATATCCCCATAACCAAAAATCACAAGGGTTGAGATCAGGCGACCTGGATGGCTATACCATGGGAAATGCACGACTAATTATTCTGTTGTCTGAAAAACGTTCTCGCAAGATCTGCTGCACCTGACGTCCGATGTGCGGTGGCGCACCATCCTGCATAAAAATGGTAGAATCCAGACAACCCTTTTCCTGCAATCGTGGTATCACAAAATTCTCAAGCATATCGGCATCCCTGGCAGAATTGACGGAACAAGTCACCGGTCCACGGGGACGGATTTCTTCAAAAAAGTACGGGCCGATGATGAAAGTAGCAGTAAAGCCGCACCGCCCAAATACGGCAGTTGTGGGTATTGATATCACCATTCAAATAAAAATGTGCCTCATCACTCCATAAAATTTGCCATGGCCATGCATCATCCACTTCCATACGTGCTAAAAATCTCAACGAAAATTCAGTTCGGGTACGTTCATCTCCAGGAAGCATTTGTTGAACAGGTGTGAGTTTATAGGGATAAAATGTCAATATCTTATGCAATATTTTCCTCACCGTCGAATATGGGATATCTGTTTGGCGTGCTATTGCGTGTGCACAGCTGGTACCCTGCACAGTAGTCATCTCCTGTTCCACAACAGCAGTTGCAACTTCTTCAACGTGTTGCTGCCTGATTCGTTTGCGTCCCCGGCCTGGTTGCACTCCTAGAGTTCCGGTAGATCCAAATCGTTCAATCATTTTCCGTAAATTAGTTATGCTCATCGGTCCTCTTCGTAACGTTTTCAATCGCCGGAATTCACGAAGGGTAGCACTTGCATTCTCGCTCTTCTGATAAAACAACTTGACTAATAACGCCCGGTCAGGCAGAGTAAGCGTCATTGTCAGGCCATTCGTTCGTGAATGATGGGAAATCCTCAGCCTTGCCTTTTATTGTCATGATTGCTCAACACGGAACGCGCTTATGCAAATGTATTCATTGTTTTCTTGAAATAAGCGCCCCCTATGACGACTTTTGGTACTTTTTTTTTGCAGAAATCGAAACTGCATGTTCCACTAAGTATAAACACCAAAATGTACTGCATTTGGCCTAATAGAATTCCCGTTAGCGAGCTCTGAACACCTCACGTTATTTCTTGCCCACCCGGTAGGTCGTTCTTCTACTCATAAATTTTACTCGTAAAGATTCTTAATTTTTATTCTTTCAGTTACAGAACCATTGAGTCTGTATTTATTATAGCTAATGTTCAATCCTCACAGATAACTTTGTATTTATCACGTGTTCGGGACAGACACAAACTTCCAAACCCACAGCGGGTTTCGAACTCGCGACCCGATGGACTGTACAAAAATTATATGATAAATAAATACAGAGTAATTTATAAAGATATTCTACCGGCGTCAGCATGTGCATATTTCTTGCTTTAAGTACACAATGGCGCATATTGTATCTTATTGTGCCCAATGATAGGACGGGCACCCTGCTCACAGATCGGGAATTCTTCCTAATCAAACCATCAGAAAGTTGATGAACACAAATAAGAAATTAATATTGAAACCTAGAGGTAATTCTCCAATTGGCTTCTTTTTAGAGTTGTAACGGTTTGTAACCTTATTGAAGGTATCCTGTAGTAGGACAATTCAAAGAACCGTCTAAAGAAAATTATGCTCTCTTCAACATTTGATTCGAAACGTCCGCACAGCACCATGAACCTTCACCATCCACTTCACAATACCAAGAACAGATCATCAATGCCCTTTCCGCTCTTTGTACATCAGAAGTGCACTATGAATCATCCCAAGATGATGCCAAAGAGTCACTTCAGGAAGAAAAGACTGCAAGTGTCAAAAGAAAATTACCATTTCTCAACACACCACCACCAAAAAAGCAGAAAAAAACAAACAGCAAGAGAACTAGCTGCCACCCCGAAAAAAGCGACTACTGTACGAATGAAGCTAAATAAATACAGAGTAAGTTTGCAAAGAGCCAGAAAACAATTAACTGAAATGTAGGCAAAGTTTATATAACAGTGTTATAATTATCTATAGTTGATATTCGAGATTTCTATAGTGATTACATTTTCACTGTTCGTACTTCTTCCTGATCGATTGTTTGTACATGTGAGATTCATTAGCATTTGTATATTTCATTTTTCGCATAGTTCAATTTTATCATCTTTAGATTCTGATAATGGGAATTATAAAATACACATTAGGAATTATGTGGATATTTTTGCATGATAAATGCACATAAAGCAATATTTATAAAATCTATTTAGCAATTTAAGTTTTAACAGGAACAGATGAGTCTGTACTTTTGTGAAAATTATTTTCAACACAAAATAAAATTGCTTGAAATTTAAAATGTTTTTTTGCCGTTTCTGTTTAAATATAAGATGTCCAGAAAATAATTTAAAAATTAAAAACATAAGCAAAAAATATGTTAAACTGAAAAAAACTTTGTACAACGAAAGTTTTACTAGGCGTGTTCAGTTAAATTTCCGATTTCAATTGTTAGACATTTGAAATCGGAAATTTAACTGGATACGCCCAGGTTTTACTGTGACGTCAATAATGCCTTGCCTCAATGTTACTACTTGCGTCATTTATGGATAGCCTGAGTCTTTAATTGCAAATGTTCAGAGGGCGCCTATTAACAGCATATTACATTTTTTCTATGGGAAAATGATGAAATGGTATGTCTCTCTATTGAAAGTCTCTGGATTGCACAAACGAAAGCGACGGCACATATTCTTGCTTTCCTTCGAAATTACTCTACCCTCAAAAACAGATTGCACTCGTTCCATTGAGATTCGGGTTGTGTGAGCTGCAGCTCCGTCCTGTTGATAATCACCTTGTCTGAATTCTATATCCTCTAACTACTCTACAAATTATTCGAATGTGTTGCAATAATGTCCCGCATTACACAGTGGTGCAACTCGTTTCCAAAAATATGTGCCGTCGCGTTCGTTTGTGCAAGCAGGAGAATGGGAGCCACTTTGAGCATTTACCGTAAGCTCAATCAGTTTCGCATTGGTTAAAGAATATCCACTGCAAATATGATGTCGGTATGTTAAATGTTTTTATTTTATATATTTTATTTCTAAAATTTAATTCAAAAAGCGTAAGCAGGAAAATTATTAATTTGAGTAAGAACTTACTACATAGAGGCTTATATGACCCTGTCTTCAGGTACATCTTTATTGGTACTTTGGGTTTGGAGTCGAATTTACTAAACCATTGATCGGAGAAATATCCAACTGGAGCGCATTTTCTTCCTCTGGGACCACAGTCAAAACATCTACCCCTGTTGAATTCGGAATACGTGGAGCATTGAACAGCCACAAAAGGACACGATTCCAATCGCAATGTTTCAATAAATAACTCGACTACTGTATAATGGTCACAGCTCAGATCATACATCACAACTACAAAATGGGAAAATGGTAGAAGACAACAGGTTATTAATAATGATAATGTCCCAGTCACATAAACAAGAAACAAATAATTTCTTTTATTCTAATTTCTTTCACTTATTACACACTCTTCGTGGATTTTTTGTTATTTGTGGCTGTGAGACGGGACAAATTCTATATTTGTCAACACAAATAAATTATAAATTATTTTATAATAGCTTACATTTCTCTAGGTCATCGATATTTTCTGTGAACTTTTGTAGAACGTTTTTTCTGCAGTGTGATTGTAACTGACCGCCATTTGGATAGAAGTCCACATGACCACATGGAGAAATGTATCCGTACCCTAGTGAAAAAACTTACTTGCTCAAGACAAAATGCTAAAAAATTATATTTTTAATATAAAATTTTAAATAATTTATCATTGAGAAGCAGATTAATTTCTAGTAAAGTCTTTTTTTTAATTTTCAAAACTTGTATTTTTTTTAATATACCTCCTCGGACTATAGGAATAGCATTTGTGTGAATGACATCAACAAAGAGGGCATCAGATGGATCCAGGCGCACATCTGGATGCGCATTTTCAAAAAAAGGTCCTAAAGGATCTAGACCTATTAAAAATTGAATATTTCTTCTTGTTTATAGTTTTGTGAAAGATTAAAACTATTCTCATTCTAAGGAAAATATGAAAGTAATACCCTATAGTGCAGACGTTAAAAAACATTTATCTAGGATGATTATACATTTTTATATGTAAAATGGAAATAAACGTTTCATCATTTTTCCCCGAAAGAAAATATTTTAAAAGCAATTAAAATAACTATTAGTTTTACCAGTAATCCTTCCCAAGTTATTAAATTTTTCTCCGACGTGACCTGCCACATGGGCTCCTAAGCAATGACCAATCACATGAACTTTCTCAGGTGACAATGAAAATGAATCCTGTTTTGAAATAAAAATTTTTATCAATATTTTGCAGTATAATTTTCAGTAATTATTTAAAAGTCTCGTGATTATCATGCCTGGAGAAACTTGACGAAATGTGCCACTATGGCTCCTACAAGACGTATATTTGCCAACTTCTGATGGATAGTGTTAGAAGAAGCTACATATCTCCAGTCAACGACGATTACGTTCACGGGTTCGTAGCGAAGAATTTCTTTTGTTAATTGCTATAAAATATAGAATTTTATAAACAGATTAAGAAAGTAAATTTTTTGATTTTAAGATAGGGTCAATAATCAAAAGGTACCAGTTTTATGCTCTTAGATTTCATTATCAAAATTTTTTAGTCGCAAAAATTACGATTAAGAGTTCAGTAAAAATGTTCGATTTAAAAAATTGACCAAATTAATATTTATTAAAGAGTAAATATTAAAAAATTTGAGCTCTTATAGATTCTTATCAAATAATGTAGTCTTGCACTGAACGTACAGTAACCCAGCTGCTTTCACTAGTAGTGAAAACTCCGTGAATAATAATTTTCAGCGGTAACCCACTCTGATAATAAGAAGAATTCATTCTTTCAACATTTGGCTTCACTATCTGAAACAAAACAAGAAACGAGTATGAGCTATTTCAATATGAAATTATCAAACATTTTTTATGAATTTTTTATTTTAAATCTGTATGTAAAATTGGCCATTAAAATTGCAACGCCACAAACAGAGCCTGATTTAGACTTAAGCTATCCTATGCTAAACTTGAAAATATACATGCATTTTAATGAGGCCCTAAGCTGTAGCTTATTTAGCTTATACCTAAATCTGGCACTGGTTACAAAGAACAACTGCTATCAATGCCATATTTATTAAAACAGACCTTATAATACAATTATAGATCGGTTCGAGTTTTGAAACATTCAGTAATCTTATGTAGCTACCGTAGGAGCTTATCTGCTGCAACATGGTTGAATAGATATCTAGAAGGTTTCGGTTTGGGTACTTCAGTCCATATTGTTTCTACACACTTTGCCAAAGTTCATTTGTTGTAACCGTGGGCGTTCCGAGCCAGTCGTAATCATAAGATCCAGTAAACGCGCAGACTAAGGAGAAGTATAACATGATGGTCATCTAGGAATTAAAAGATCCGTGCATTGTCGTGTTGTTAAGTTGATCATGAAGATAAGAGACAACAATAGGCTCCAACACTTCAGAGATGTAACGCTGGCCGATTAATGTACCGAAAATGCATACTAGGCGCGAGTGGGACTAAAATGCCATGGTATTGCATACTTTAAGCCAGATGCCGGAACGCCATAACTGTATAGCGATGTGTAACTCAGGACTCCATCAGTATCCCGCCACGCTGCTGCCAGACACTGATACGCCCATCACGGTGCTGTAGACAGAGGCGGAATTCGTCTAAGAAGACGATGTCATGCCATTCGTCTCTCCATGCGTGACTATTGCAGCTACAGCCGCAGCCTTGCAAAAAATTCATTGATGCTGCAGAAAACAATAAACCGTGCGTGCAAGACTGCCTGCAGTGCAACGCAATTCTTGAGCTAGGGTCGTTCTGTAAGATCCATAATAGCTTGCGCAAGATATCTGTCTGCGCAACCACTGTTTGGTGGTGGAACAGAGGCCGTTGAAATCCTCACTTCGGTCAGTTCATCCCTCCTCGATTCATCGATTCTCTATTCGCATCACAGTCGATGCATTTCGTCCAACGTGAACACCAAATTCTCGGAAGGATAACCGCTGTGTCAATATGACACAGTTCTCTTCGATCAAGGTTGGGACCTGCTGGTATGGTTGGCGTATTCTTCCATACAGCATATTAAAACTTTCTGGAGAAAGAAACGGGAGAATACACTATTCTAAGCTTAACCACGGCTCTCTATTCTCCCTTCTAAACTATTTCCAGGAGCGCAACTATACGCTTTGATATCTTAACTTGACACTATTGCTTGTATTACGCGAAAAGAGGATGATCAGACCGCATAAATTCATGCGCGCAGCAGCTTCCCCTAAAATGGAACTTACAGGGTGGCGGCAGCAGTTATTACACGATAATCTCCTCTAAAGAAAAAAGAATGAAAGGAATGCCCCGTTGATTGGTTACTTGTGCCAAAAGGTGCTCAAAGCCAATCAGAATTTAAAGTGAGAAAGTCTATAGTGTACATAATTTGCACATGTTGAGGTTTTTACAGAGTTTTTTTTTTTCATGATCTACATGCCATGCAAATTTCGGATTGAGCGGATGACTGGTGTTTCAATTTTAATGGCAGCAGTGTATTATGCCCTCTTGAGTACGCTGCGTTTTTAGTACAGGGTGTTTCATAATTGGTGTCCCGTCTTTAGGTCCAAATAACGGCTCAAGGGGAACAGGTGGGGGGGAAATGAATATTGATTATTTGGTTTTGATATCCACTAATTCCGAATAAAAACATCTCGCGTTCCTGGGGGTGAAGGGGTAAATTTTGAAAATTTTAATTTTGTAGGGGTAAGGGTTAGACCCCATGTGTTACTTAGAAAGTTGTAGAGCATCATGTAAAATGTGGGTTTAGCAAAAAAACCCGGTGAAAAAATCTCATCCCCTGCCCTTTATCGAGTGGGTAAAGTGAAAGGTATGGCTAGCTGATGTGGACAAAAACCATACTTATTAGAAAACAGTAGGGCATACATTTGGATAATTAATGAAAATGAATGAGTCGTTACCTTGAAAACCTAATAATACTGTTTTCTAATACATTTTCAAATGTACTGTTTTCTAATAAGTAATAAAGTTCTAATAAGTTTCTAATGAGTTTTATTGTGTTTGTCTACATTAGCTAGCCATACCTTTCACTTTACCCACTCGATAAAGGGCAGGGGATGAAATTTTTTCACCGGGTTTTTTGTTAAACCCACATTTTACATGATGCTCTACAACTTTCTAATCCCTACCACTACAAAATTAAAATTTTCAAAATTTACCCCTTCACCCCCAGGGACGCGAAATGTTTTTATTCTGAATTAGGCGACATTAAAACCAAATAATCAATATTCATTTTCCCCCAATCTGTTCCCTTTGAGTCGTTATTTGGACCTAAAGACGGGACACCAATTATGAAACACCCTGTATAGTCAATACAGTAATGGTTCGTAATGCCCTTTATTATTTCTCTAATCTAAATCATATTCTTAGTAAAATAATTTTTAAAAATATTTTCAAATCATACTTGAGGCCCTTCAGGATTGTCTCTCGTATACAAAAGGAATTCAATTCCCATTTGTGCAGGTGAAAAAGGAAGCAATATGAAAGGACGAGAAGCCGAATAAAAACGCCTGTCGTTAGTAATACATCCGTATTCGCCATAGCATCGAGTTGTACCTGTCAAAGAAATACATATATTATTAAAGTAGAAGCTCATCCAATATCTTATTAAGAAAACGAATCTATATATATAAAGAAGGATGTTTGTGGGTCTGTGCGTCTGTGGGTCTGTGGGTCTGTGGGTCTGTGCGTCTGTGGATCTGTGTGTACGTTTTTT
>JAHWFO010080167.1:441466-527192 GCA_023313115.1 Rhysida immarginata | reverse complement strand
CACGCTTCTTCAGGCAACACGTGATGTAAGGTGGCGTAATATTTGAGAAACTTGAAAATGAAGAAAACGAAAAATTTGAATAAAAATTTGATTTTGAGGTTAATTAGTGCTTAGTTTAAAGAATTAAAAAAAGCTCATAGCGGAGCGTGGTTTCGATCCACGGACCTCTGGGTTATGGGCCCAGCACGCTTCCACTGCGCCACTCTGCTTAACGAAAACACTCTGTTTTATATTGAATCCTTGAAATTTATTATTCAGAAAGATTCATATACAAAAATGTTTGCACAAATTATTAAGTAGCGGAAGAATGGAGCTACTTATTGTTTTCACAATGCCATGGCTTCAATTGGCTTCATTTTGGTGGCGATGTTAACAATAGGATTCGGAATCTACCTTTGATATACGCCACTGGAACAAACAGCCCGAGCAATGCCAACACCTCCTAGAAAGAAAGCCTATGCACTGAAAATTCATAAGAAGTCGTAATTTACAGCTTATTATTGGTCGAAATATGATTAACAATGCCTTTTTATGATGATATAATAATGTATGAATTTTCAGTGCACAGGCTTTATTTTTAGGAGGTAAAGGCAATGACCGACGGGCATATCAGCTAGACTTTTGTTTTCTAAGGATGTCACTAGATGGCGATGCCAGACGAAAAGTGTTTCATTTTATTCAATTTTATCGGACTTTCAAGGTCGCAGGTATATATTTTCAGGAAGCTTGCTTCTCTCACGGTCAGTTATACATGGCATGTGCATCTTCACTATTTAGTTTGGTTTTGCTTAGCGCACTAAGATCGGAGTTTTGGGGGTGAAAATTAGAGGGGACCAAAAGGTCTAGGTGTATTTATGCATATAAAGGAGTGAAATTCGGTATGCAGATTCCTATAAGCAAGATCTCCATTATATGAAGATTTTTTTTCCCGAGGTATACAGACCTTCCCGACTCGGTGGCGAAAATGCATCGAAAAGATGGGGACTACATTGAAAAAAAGTGTACCAACGCTGTCTGTAATAAAGGAGCTGTAAAAAAAAATTCCCGGTTTTTATTTGACTGACCCTCGTAAGTAGAATAAGAATGGAGCTACTTATTGGTTTTATAATGTCAGTCCGTCCCCTTCATAATTTCTACATTTTTTTGAGGTAGAAGGTTGAAATTCGGAATGTAGCTTACTATGAGCAAGTCCATCTGCACTATTTTGTTTGGTTTTTTTGGTATACGGGGTCGGAATTACGGGGGTGGGAATCAGAGAGGGCAACATATCTATGTGGTACTTAGGTACATAAAGGCGTAAAATCCAGTATCCAGATTCCTCTAGGCAAGATCTACATTACTATGAAGTTTAGGCCCAATTGTTCCAGTGAGATCGGAATTGCGGGGATGGCAGTTACTTGGTCCTTAAAACTATGGCAACATATGGCATGTGATATATCATACGTTCAGAAATGATGAGAAAGGAAAGAAGATACGAGATTATTTATATTTTTCACATATTATATTCGAGAAAATCAATTTATTGATTAAAAAAAAACTTGGGGAGAGGTAAAAAGTGCATATAAAGGGGGTAAAAATAGATGACTTGCCTTATCCTACTCGGGAGGCGGAGGGGGGGGGGGGGATTAATTTCTTATTGATAAACGTATAAATGTATTTCTGCTTCACTGCTAAAGCTCCTCCTTGGAATGTTTACAAGATTTTATTCAATTTCTGAATATTAACCTTGGAGTCCAGCGACTAACAATGTTCCTACCGACTGCACAACTTCCATACACAACACACATATAGTAAATTTGCGTTATTCGCCAAGATATCTTTCTTCGCAACCAAGAATTCAACTACAGCTCGTAATATAAAAACGCGAGTCGTTCACAGATGCCATTTTCGATTACTAGCTACGCTTTTGTTAGAATACCAGGCTGCAAATCATTTGGATATCCAGGCTACAAATCATTTGCACCTCCACACAAACGCGGATAACTTCACAATTTAGCAGGCAAAATTTCATTTTTCTATACTCATTATTAGCTGAGAAGAAAAATTTGGGACATTACTTTATGGGCGAACCTCGTATCTTCGCCTTCACTCCCGTGATATCAAAATACATTATATAAGAGTAGGAGATGTAATATTGAATAATTAATTAAAATAAAAATTACAGTTTGAAAATTTCAACTAAGTTTCTATTAGAGAATACTACATATGGTACTATAAATTAAGAATATTACATATTATAAAACTTTTTACCGGAAATATTATAATTTGCAGCGGGTGAGATTCTTCTTTGAGGAGAAAGGTTTAGTGGTAATAGGAGAAACCCTGTTGTGACTGCACAATGGAAAATTCCTAAAACAACGATTCTTTTCACTATATGGAAAGATAATTTCATCTTAAAAACCTAAAAAAGAAATGAAAAGAATAATATTATTAGTAATAGATGGAAGAAAATCTATTGTTTTATATGAATTAAAACGTGCGAATATTTTCAATAAAACCATTAAAACTAAAACTAGAGAATTTTTCTGGATAATACAGTATATCGATATTAAACACACTATTCAAGAATGAAAATATGCTATGTATACCTATTGGTGATGACGATGAACTGGTTTAAATTCATCATCAACATATTTTAATTAATTAATGTTTAATATTTAATGAAATAATTACTCTTTGTTAATTGGAATTATTTTTTATTTTCATTTTTTACTGATATACCTGTCCTTGCTCGGGCTCTTTTTTTTTGATGAAATTTTGCAATATCTGAATGTGAATGTACAGAAAATTGAACACATGTAAACAGCTTAGAATTAATATACAGTACTAAAAATTCATATTGAAGAACCGAAAAGAATTCTTTTAAAATGCTCCTAATGGATGGCCTCTCCAACAACAGCCCTTTAGCAGTTCATAGGTTTGACGCTGTGCCAAAGAAAAAAGGTGGAGAATTATGTTCATTTTTTCTGTATATTCAGATTCAGAAATTGCAAAATTTCATCAAAAAAGAGCCGAGCAACGCCGGCTATATCAATTCATAATAAATCGAAAAATAGTCCTAGATACTTGAAATAAATTTTAAATCAAAGAACAAAATCCATATTTTAAGACCAATGTAAAAACTAAGCTTTCAACATGCGAGTTTGTATGTTAATTTATGAAAACCAAAAAAAAAAATCCGGTAAAAATCCTGAAAACATAAAATACCGGAAACTTTGATCCAGTTAATCAAGAAATAAACTAAAGCAGACAGTTGATCTCGTTAATTGCCATCACCGTACCTAATTTCATAAATCTAGACCTATTTTTGCTGCAAAATACTGGAAAACTGGGAGAAATCGCATAATTTTACGGAGGGCCGTAGGGGGTCAAAGGGATAAAATATGAAAAAAAAAACAAAACAGAAATTGTTTTTTTGCAAATAACGTGAACTATTCTTGGTTCAAATTTCTAAGTCGTACGTGAATCTGCCACAGAGTGGGGTTGACCGGACGCGAACGTCAAAGTTAGGCCTATTTTGGGATTTTAGATTTCTGCCCCCCCCCTAAAAATCGATTTTCAAAAATCAACGAACGCTCCCTTTTTATATACGTCTTTTACATCCTCGTGCGCAATTTTGAAGCTCTCTTCATTTCCGCATTGGAATTAGGCGGCAAAAACACAAAACGGGGGGCCAATCTTTGGGCCCTTCTGGCCCCCCTCACAAAATGTGAAAATCGAAAAAACAAGAAATTGTTTTTTTGGAAATATCTCTGAGAAGCTTCCCTCCGAGTTGCGTTGCTTTATATTATTTTTATTCCCCGCGAAGTTGTATCAGAATATCAGAAAATTTTGTGAAACGCCCCCGAAAATCGATTTTTTTTTCAATTTTCGTACCCGTAAAATTCGTAGTTTTGAGTCGGTGGCCCCAGTAGTTTTGCTGTGCGATGATGAGTCAGTTAGTGGATGTCCTATTTTATATAAATAGATTTATTTTCGGTTAAAGAATAATGTTGGGTATCTTCAAGGTTCCACATGGTCCGGTATGGGCTAAGACCGACAAAGCCGCGAAGGAGACTAGTTGAATTGTTGTGCTTATCGAGATTAAGTTGAATATCAATTGGGGTAGTTACATGCAATAACGAGTTTAAAGATTTATAAATAAAAACACACATTTGCATATAATAAATTTGTATAATATTTGGGATACGTAAAAAAGAGAAGTTGCTTTTGAAGAAGCTTCAAAAGCCTAGAAAGATGGTAAGAAGTGGTTGATCCCCAAAAAATTACACAGTAACAGAATCCAGGCATTATATAGAAGGATAAGGATGTTACACGGTAAATAATATAATCTGGAGATCAAGCCCTGTTTCTTATTAAGGTTTGCCAAAAGGTTAGGTTTAGGTTTAATTAGAAATATTGGGGTCGACTACTAAGGTCATTTTGCGCCTTTTACATAAGTTATATCTGTACGCAGCCCGGGACAAACACAAACATCCATGCCCACGGCGGGATTCGAACCCATGACCAGACGGACTCGAGAACTAGAAAGCCTACGCCCTAGCCCTCTCGGCCACCTGGCCGGCGTTTGCCAAAAGAGAATCGACGTGAAGATCCCAAGACAGGCCATGGGATAACATAAGCCCAAGAAACCTAAATGTTGTTGTTGTTGTTGTTGTAACAATTTGATTACCGTAGTAAAGTAACGGGAAAGAAGGTACATTGCGCTGATAAAAAAAAACATAACTTTTGTTTTTTCTACATTTATCTCTAAGTGATTTGCACAACTCCAGTCATAGAGCTTATTAAACGCGTCGTTGAGGGATAATAAAAGATTATCAGTGTCTCTATCAGAAACTAGGAGCACGACATCGTCGGCATACATAATAATTCTTGGAAAATTAAAGATTGTGGGTAGATTGTTAATGAATAGATCGACAAATAGGGCGTCAATATTTCTAGTGATAATGGCTGAAGTTGTCTCAGAGTAAGTCATAAAATAGGGCCTATCGCTCAAAAAATCTGCTATCCAGGTTAAAGGAGGACCCTGTATATTGTAGATAGTGGCTAATTTAGTTAAGAAAAGTTGTACTGAGACCGAATCAAAGGCCTTTGTAAAATCTATGAATATTGCTGCGACTATTTTGTTATATACCATTTCTGATGCTATAAATTCGGTCAACTCCTGGCATGCTGTTTCAGTATTTCATTAGGAATAAAACCGTGCTGATCTTCTTTAATAAGCTTAAGAGAATAGACGTATTGGAAAATACGCTTAAAGAACAACTTCTCAAAAATTTTCGAAAACGTAGTAATAGATGAGATTGGACGATAATTTGAAAACTAATTAGGATCACCCATTTTATACGAGGGGGGGGGGGGGGCTAACTCGAACTTGTTTAAACAAAACTGGGTATATTCCTGTTGAGAGCGAGCAATTAAATATTAAGATCAAAGGAAGAGATATTGATTGTCTCACCGTAATAATAACATCAGCCCGAATGTCTAGTGGATCGGGGATGGAAGTAGATTTAGTATGAAAAATTACATCTACTACCTCTTCAGGTGTTGCTGGGATTGCGTAAAACCCAGATGGCGGGTCGGGCATATCACATTAACTTTTAGTTTTATCAACTGGAATATCAGAAGGAATAACAGAATGAATTCCAGAAGAAGAAGAGAAAGGGGAGAGAAAAGAAGACGAGAGGAAGCGGCAAAAGTGTCTGCAAAAACTCAGTCAAAGTGAATACTGAAACTGGCTTAGATTGATTAAATCGGGAACTAAATGTTGTAGAGTCTCAACATAAATTTCTTACTAAGAGCTATTTATTCTTGGTGGTCTGCAAGCTTTGAAAAAGGAAATTAAAATTTGACGTTGATTGATTAATTATGTTTTTAACAATATCAGAAAAATTCTTATATTTCCTAGTTAAAGTAGGGGGTAGGTTTACGGCGAACCTTAAGGTACATAGAATTTTTCTTTTTAATAAGGATCACTATTTGAGGTGTAATCCAAGGGTTACGAATTACGTTATTACCAGTAGTATGTTTCTTGGTAGATGCCTGCATCAAATAACGGTCGTGTTAAAATGTGTTATAAAATTGTAAAACGTTAAATTGGGGTCAGAAGAACGGGATAGCAAAGACATCCAGTCGTTGGCTAATAGAAATGAATTTAATATGTCTATGCGATCAGATGAAATTATACGCTTACCGTATGAGCTAATGCTGTATGCAATAGGAACACAGGTGTTGAAAATTGTTATTAAGGGAAACTGGTCGCTTATAGCCATGTCGAGAGTATTACTAAGTAAAACAGAATTTAAATTTGAAAAGCAACGATCGATAGCAGAATACGAATGATAGTGGGTTGAGTAATGTGAAAATGAAAAGTTAGTAGGTAAAAGTCCAGACTGGATAATTGGACCGAGAAGTGAATTAAGAGCAGAAGAAGTTTTACAGAAGTCAATATTAAAATCGCCAATTAGAACTAACGCCTTACCAGATCGTTGAAGCTCTAAGAAGACAGAGGAAAGATAAGTACAAAAGGATAAATAATCTCCAGAAGGAGGGCGATAGATTGACATTATAAAAAATTTATTATTAATGGTTAAGGTCAGAATCTCGTAATCTGGAGAAACTAATGTGAAGTGTGGAATAGTAGTGAAAGCCAACTTGTTGGTTATATAAATGCAAATCCAGCCTCACGTTTATTAGCGAGACTAATAGAGGTGGCTTGATAGTTTGGAATAATGGGGACATCGAGATAATCATGGCTCCATGTCTCTATAAAGACCAATTATTTGGCTTAATTTCAATGGCATTAAGATTAGCAATCATAGTAGCGAAATTAGCAGCCAGACTTCGGATGTTAAGATAGAAAAGAGAAAAACTACTCGCATAATCTAAAATTTGTGATAATAAAGAATTTAGAGAATTGACAGTAATCGAGAGTTGAAAACTGGATGTACAGTAATGGGAGCTGAATTATTCCTCATTATTTCACCACTTTATGATATTTTGTACAAGAAAATTTGACGGAGAAAAAAAGAAGACACTAAACTAAAACAACAATACATCAGTAATAAGTTAAAACAGAAATAAATGACTGAAATTTAAATAAATAGGAGAATGGAATCAAGCAAAGCAATAACTAAGAAAATATTGCGAATTATAAAATAAGTAGAAATAATCTTAACTTTAAAAAATTATAGATCTATGCCTTAACATAAAATACATGCTAAAACATATAAAGCGAGGTATAAACATGCGTATATGAATATTATTTCATAAGAAATTAAATCTGTTTAGAACCGAAGAAAACTGTTTAATTGCTATTTTTGTCTTATAGAATAATCAGATGAATATTTCTCAAGAATTCAACTAATGTATAACGGAACCTCTGAAGGACAAATATATGGTATAAATTGAACTACAGAATATCTTACCTAATATTTTTTTGAATGAAATTGCAAACAAGATATTTAATTTTAACGTTAAATTTTTTCCCTTTCTCTTTTCTTATCCAAACTGCACACTGGCGCTCGTAGATATGTTAAAAGATTTGAAGATTTTTCAATGTTATCGATTAAAAATAAATTCTTATTCCATTTATGCTCCATTTTCCCATTTCCTTAGGCGATGAATTAAAGCATTTGTTTTTAGTATCTATTATGATTTAATAATCTTTAAAAGAGAAGATAGAAAACATTCAGAATTATTAAATGCTATTGATTTTATCCAGCAAAAAAAAGGTCAGAAAGCAATCGTGTCATGGCCATTTAAACAGAAAACTTAAGAAATCATTTATACGATTTATCATTTCAGCCATAAATTTTTCTTAAAGATGAATTGTTTAATTAATTTTGCTACCGTTTTTAAGAAATTTATACTCTAATTAATTTAAAAAATATCCGTTTAATATTACCTGCAAGCAATACCCACTCCGATCATCTTAAAAAATATTAATTTCCTAGTAAAAGAATTACCTCCAAAGCATTTTTCTTGCTAAATCTTTCATATTTGCAAATTACTATGATTTCGTGTGTCAGTATTCTTTTGACAAAATGAAAATATTGGTCTTAGTTTTGTATATCAATCTAATTACTTTACGTTTTTAAATACTACACGAACACACGGTATAGTACGGACCATTCTGTTAAATTTGTTAGTGCACAGGATTTGTTATTATAATAATTTCAAAAACGGGAATTTGGACTGACATGCTCTTTCAATCATTTCTGTTGATCAGAAATATTATGTGAGAGCATTAAAAACTTTTCCTGAGAAGGTTACGATATCTATAGTGAAGCACATAAGTTTCCCGAATTCAATTTTTTCTCCACTGAAAATAAACTTAAAAACTCCTGATTCAAGAATATATGCTGAAATTTTGAAAAAAATGTGAAAAGATGAAAAGTTTATAATTTCCATCTGTAATAAACAGTATGTAGGTACATTATGTGATCAATTTTGTGCAGTTAATTTCCGAAACAGCAAATAGCAGAACCAAATGTAATTAATACACCTGACGTTCCTTTAAACTCGTGCCTTTTTTTTTCTATGACAATTGGTTAATCTTTTTTAGAGATATTACATTTTTTCTGAAAATGAAGAAATGGCTGTAACATTTCTTTGTCAATAACTTCGGTATGTACGGACTCCGCTCATTGAGACGAATAATTTTTATTAATATATTGTTTGGATGTGATGAGTCATTTTGGAGTTACCTCTGCCCCCAAGAGTAAAGAAAGTTTTCATTTTTCTTTCTTGACATAGGCGAATGTAACATTCCACTTTTTCATTTTATTCTTTTCTTTTGTGAATAAATTTCCGGAAAAAAGGTACAAAAGTAAACAATATGTGTACCAATATGACAAAAAAACAGAAAAAGGAAAAAATAAGTATGTGGATAATAGTAAATAAAACTATTTAATGAAAACTAGTGAATATTTGTTTCTTTTATTTACTTTTCTTTTGTTATAAAAATAATATTTTGATTTCGGCTGTCTTATATCTGTATTATTTTGATTCCGTTGTCTTCCGTTTAAAAGCGAACCTTCCAGGAAAAGGAAAGTGCAAATAAAGAATAAATCTAATGGCATTGCAATAGAAAGAAAATGAAATTAAATTGTTTTTAATCTTTTTTGTAGTGGATAAGCTTATAATAACCAGATATCTCGGAGTCAATGAAAAAATAGTTCTTAAAATACATACAAACTACACTGAAGAGCAAACAAGATTGACTTAGTCTACAATTCTACACTTCTAAAATTTTACTTAGTAAAAATTAATGATTTAGGTTTGTCTTTGTTCAGCTATATTTGGAAAAGAAGCTCCCAAGTGCAGAATTGCAAACTTAGTCGATTTTTTTTATTTATTTTTTTTTGCTCGCCAGATATATTGTTAATGTGTTTGCTTTTATTAATTTTGATTCATGACTACTGAAAACGATATAAAAATTTGGGATTAAAGATTTCACATATTTATCCTAAATTTCATTACAGCTAAAGGAAATTACTTCATCTTTAAGCCTTAAGATTTGCCTCATGAATTTATAAATAATAATACATAAAAAATTTCTGATCCTTAAAAGTTTGTAGATTCCCTCGCTTAACGTTTTTAAATTTTAAACATTATAATTAATCCGCATTCTTTAGGATTTACAGAAACCTAATTACTATTTCAATAGTTCGTTCTCCTTTATCGCTACATATTCAGTTCCTTAGTCAAAATTTTTCTTTTCTTGGAAAATGTTTTCGTAACTCCTCCGACAGATTTCGATATTTTTACTTTCCTATAAACTCTTATTATAAATTCAAATTTCACGATTAAAATTCTACAAATTCTTACAAAGCTAAGTTAATACTGAATTTTCATGAATATATATATATTTGCTTCGCATCATTGCTTTGATAATCATCTATCGAAAATCCATGAATGTACGGAACATAGAGCAATCTGGCGGGAGATCTCTGAATCGATTTCTGCTGCGTAGAGAAAGTAAAAGGAAATAAGGTTGCTTAGAACCCATTATTATAGTCAGAAGTGTATGAATGTACTCTTGCTATTATTTATGAAAAATAACCCCTTGTTGTACTTCATTTACAGATATAACTTTTTATGTCGAGAATGAAGTCTACGTTACTTAAGAAACCATTGCAATCATACGTTTACAATGCATCTTTGCGATTATTAAATGTTATGTAATCAGAGTCGGTATAGTAGGAAAGAGGAAGATTCAATGGCTCGTTCATTAAATATAAAATAAATTTGGTTCATCAGTTTTTGTTTTTTTTTTTAATTTTTTTATAAATTTGAAAGAAATACCGAGTGCGTCTTTTTCATCACAAAATTAAACATAAATAGGAAGAAAAAAAATTACAAGAAACTAAATGAAACATATATAATTATTTATTCTAAGCGAATGATGAGATATAAATATATTCAGGGAGGAGGATCCCTTAATCAATAGTTCGAATTTTTTATTTAAAAAAAAAACAAGCATATTTCTTTCCATTTTAAAGATGAAACTGGTAATAATTATAAGAAATGGGCTGGTTACCCTCTTTTACATCCATAAGAAAATAACTGAGATAACAAAACTAATTAATTCTTAAAGTTGCAATAAAAATTGCACAAAAGAAGCTCTAGCATCTAATATCCTATGTGAAGATTGCCAACCTACAAGTTTCTTGAGAAATTTGCAATTGAAAGGATTATAAACGAATTCTTCAAATCGTAATTTTATAATTGAAATCAGGGCTGTTACTCTTAAGTTGATAATGGAAAGTAGAATTAATCTAAATGATGATTAATAATTTCCATCATAGGAAAATTTAAAATTTAAAAGTCTGCAGATGAGTCAGACGTTGTTCCATTTTATTTTATAGTTTATATTCAAATTTTGCTATCATTTCCCACTGGAGACTTTGACACCATCTGGAAATGAAGTCATCAGAGTGTGGTAATTGTGTGTGATTCATCTGGAGTGTCTACAACATTTGATTATCATCTACATAAGAAGTCGGCGTGAGAGTAATATTCAGTGGTTTAAGAATAACTTTATTGAACTAAACGGCTGTTGCTCTTATCCTACGTATATTTAAAAAAAAAATATGAAAGTCACTACCGTCATCTAGTGTTGATTTTAAAAAATGCTCATAAATTAAAGGGAAAGGTAAGATTAAAATAATACAGTTGTTTTTACTTCCTTGCTTTCTTTAGGAGAAAATGTATTTTTGAATTGAAAGTTGGTTTTGAAGAATTAATTTCATCCAGATCTCCAGAGGTAGCAAATTATAGATGAAAATAGGATTTATATTCTATTCCAAGAATTTATTTGCTATTTTTCTATAATTTGCTACATCTGGAGGTCTGGCATGAAATACTGTATATCCTCCATAGGCCATAATTTCAGTTCATTCTTCAATGAATGGAGGATTGGTTTTAAAACAGACTAAGATGGGAGAGGACAATCAATTTATCATATGGGGTGGCAATCCTTTTTCTTATGACTGAAGAAATTGAGTAACTCGGAACTTTTTTTTTATTTTTTTTTTTAGAATAATTCCGGCAACCGTATTTTATTGACAAACCCATGTTAATTATCTTTTGTTAAATTATCGCTAAACAACAATTTAACTTAACTCAAGATAGCAAAATTCCTAAAAATTGACTACGCAATGTTAAAGTTAAAACTTGAAAAAAATAATATTTATGTGGAAGAAAAAATATCACATAACAAGACTGATGATAGCTAAAAAAAATTGTAAACACGAAAAATAATATACGTCTTCCGAGCCTGAATTCGAACCGGCGACTTCGGATCTATCGGGGCCAGGCATGAAGAACAGGGTATTTACATTGCCGCATTGCGTTTGGCGATGGAAATATGGCAGAAAACCATTTTTTTGAAAAATAAAGTCCAAACATCGGTTTCTAGCTATAGTTTTAGC
The DNA here is from genome assembly GCA_023313115.1 of Rhysida immarginata. Lineage (NCBI taxonomy): Eukaryota > Metazoa > Arthropoda > Chilopoda > Scolopendromorpha > Scolopendridae > Rhysida > Rhysida immarginata. The sequence continues at coordinate 515,256 of JAHWFO010080167.1, read as the reverse complement.
CAATAGTTAAGCCAATAGCTGGTTCGATGGCCAAGAGCGCTAAGGCTCAGGTCTTATCGCTCTCGGGACTAGCGAATCGCGAGTTCGAATCCCGCGGAGGGCATGAACGTTGTGTTTGTCCTTTACTCTGGCTAAGCTATGGGTGACTTTAGTAGATGTGTTCTACTCAAGCGCGTTCCTTTCTTCCCTCGACTCGAGCGGGAATCGGTAGCGATTCGTTGCACACTCCATCTGGAATGGCGTGATGGAATACACAGAGGTTGAGTCAAAAATAGTGGCCGACTCGGGAGGGGGGGTTAGAGTTTGACGAATTCTGGGCGAACACCATTTACCACAAGTGTATATCGCAGTTTATTAAGAGAAAAGAGTGCGAAGAAACGTCAGTACGAATTTGAATGCCACCTGTGTCAGCCAGTGTAAAAATATGGCAGAAAAATTGGTGATACGCGGGCTCCTTCGTCACTATTGGAAAAAGGGGACCAGTGCGCGAGCAACAGCCTCCGAAATTTGCAGGGCGGAAGGTCAGGGTGACCAATGAACGGACAGCACCAGGCGACCACCTGAGTCGACGACCACCCCATTATGGAAAAAGGTCCGACTCAGTGGAATTTTTGAAAAAAGGTCCAGAATTTTTGAAAATCGACCCCCTCCCCAAGATAATGTCCTGGCTACGGCCCTGAGCACGACGGTGGTTCTCCCGCTTTCCGTCTGGAGATATGGGCCTGGAAGATGCGCCAAGGAGCGGAAGACTCAAAGAAGTGGATCCCTACGGCAACAATGGGAAGCCAACCCAGGCAGCACCACCCGTGGACTAGCGGCGGACATCGGGACATCACAATCGAGTGTGGTTCGACATCTCCACGCCATGGGAAAGGGCAACAGGAGCTGCCGAGATATGCCCCACGAGCTGACGCCCGCACAAGCACTATAACGGGTGAAGGTGTGTCGTCAACTGCTGAAAAAATCGAGGTTCTGCCACATCCAGCATACAGCCCCGACCTGGCACCTTCCGACTACCATCTCTTCCGGTCCATGGCGCACTTCCTGCGTGGACAGCGCTTCGCCAATGCCAGCGAGGTTGAAGACGCCGTGCGTGACTTTTTCGCCCAGAAACTGGAGGAGTGGTTTCGCGAGGGCATCCGCCAACTGGCTGATCGTTGGATGAAGACCATCGAGCATGATGGACCCTACTTTGAAGATTAGTAATGAGCGGTTTCTGTCTGGTGCCCATTTAAAAGTTTGCGCGGTGATCGGCCACTACTTTTGACTCAACCTCCGTACAATCGAGCCCACTTACGAGGGCTGTCCATAATGAATGAGAGTGAATTTTTTCTTCAAAAAGTATAGTGTGTCCCACTCGGGGCTTTAAAATTTCATATAACTCTGGAATGTTTGTAGGAACCTTAAATAATTTTATTTAATGGAAAATAAATCCACATTACAAAAGGTGTTGAAAATGTCCTCCCGCAAGGTGCGCACACAAGGCAACGCGACGCTCCATATTCGTGAATGTCCTCTGCAACATGTCACTGTTAATGGCAGCAATTTCACGCTTGATGATTTCTTTGAGGTCTTCAATGGTCCTGGCTTTGTTTGCATAAATCTTGCTCTTTAAATATCTCCATAAAAAGAAAGCTGGCGGAGTTAAATCGGCCGATCGAGGTGTAACTGATCCAGTGATCCAGTAGGTCTTCACAATGAAGACTCTCTGTGAAACGATATACTGCATGCTTGCTTTCGCCACTTTGCAGGGATGGACTCTCGGATCTAGGCAGTCGTCTGCGCCGCGCTGGCGCCACCTGGAGCTGGAACCCGGTACCGAAGCAATTTGCAGTAAATAAGGAATATTTTGAGCATTGGTGCATGATGTTACATGCAAGTGTTGCAGAGTAATTCGTATTTTTAAAGGGTCAGCCCCGAGTGGATCACCCTGTATTAGCAGTAGCAATAATCTGTTTTAACGTTGTGAAAGACCCTGCACAAGATCGAACGTGTGTAGTTCCTCAGTACTGCATGACAGCATTTGAAATACATATCAGTTAGTTTCCACCTACGGAGCCGTATATGGATTTTGTTATCGTTCAAAAAGGCCATGGAATTTTAGACGCAGTGATTACCGCTGATGAAAGCTGGCTTTACCATTATGACCCTGAAACAAAGCAACAATCCACCCAGTGGAAGACACCTTCATCCCCGACGCCAAAAAAGCCAAGGTTGTGATGGACGTTTCCTGCGAATGTGCTGTTGAAGAGCTTGCAAACCACCGACGTAATAGGCACCTGTTACAGTATTTTGGGTGGAACAATGTGCTGGTACACCGATCCAGTACTGCCGAAGAACTAAATGACCATAATTTTACCTGCCGATTTCACAACCTTGGCCTTTTTTGGCGTTGGGGATGAAGGTGTCTTCCACTGAGTGGATTGTTGCTTAGTTTTAGGGTCATAATGGTAAATCCAGCTTTCATCAGCCGTAATCACTGCGTCTAAAAATCCAGGGTCTTTTTAAAAGATAACAAAATCTGATGGCACAATACTGCTCCGGAGGCGGAAACTAACTGATACGTATTTCAATTGCTGCCACGCGGTACTGAAGACTAAACACGTTCGATCTTGTGCATGCGCGCCACATGGCGGTCTCTCTTAACATTAAAACAGATCATTGCTACTGCTAATACTTTTTGAAGAAAACTTTCAGTCTCATTCATTATTGCACAGCCCTCGTATAACGAATTTTTAAATGTCCGTAATTTTGTTCGTTATAACCGTATTTCTTTATAAGCGTACAGTAGATATAGCGAATAATTTTTTTATGCTTTGCATTCGAGAATCAGATTCAATCTTCAAGACAGCACCATCCAAATGTTTCCGGCAATAAAATGTGTGAATGACAATAGGTTTCATTTCTCATTGATAAATACTTTGCAAATACTAAGACAAATCTTTTTCAGTTGAGGTGTTTAAAGTGGATGAAAAAGGCCTCAACATCAACGACTCGCTATGTTTAATCAACTTAAAAGCATATGATCATCTGTTTACTGAACTAGATAAACGTTTCCCGCAGATAAATGCACTCCTTACGACCAACTTTTAGCAACATAACTACAATGTAGAAAAAGGAAGAAAAAGTTCGCGACCTGGACTTGAACCAGGGACCACGACTTTCTCTGTCAGTGTTCTAACTAATTTAGCTATCGAGGTTAGCTAAATGCTTTTATGACTTGTCCTTATGAATTTCTATGAAGTTACATGACAACCCAAATGACTCGCAAGTTAGGAGCCTTCTTTATTCTTAAACCATCAAATAAAATGATGAAAATTCAGCTCAAAGTGAAGATAAGAAACTGAAGAAAATAGCAACAATAGGAACATGGTTGTTCGACGTTATAATGTGAGTAATAAAAGTGAACATAAGTGTGTGATATCGAACGCTATGGGAATTCTCCGTAAGCGTATCGAGTTTCACGACTATCTAATAAAGCAGGAATCAGTGTTGATTTCTTTTGTAAAATTCGCCTCAAGCCAAGCCACGACTTCAAGCTGCCTAGTTATTGTGTCCTCGTCTGGACAGCAGCTCATCAACTCGCACGGACGAAACTTTATGCTTGGGTGAATTATATAGAGAGGTGAACTTAATTTCGTCTGCGTCAGCGTCGTTTATAACCAGGAAAATGGCTTCCATCTATACATAATTCGGAGTGACTGTCTCACACCGTAAATACAGAATATCTCCAAACACTGCAAGAAACGAACCTTGTGGAATCACAATATTATTAATGAAAGTTTTCTTACTTTCCAGCTGCTTGGACGAAATCTCTCGCCGTAAGTATCCCAGGCAAAATCCTGCGTTTCCTGTGAGCTACGAGCCTACAAGATTGCTTTCGTCTATATCAAAAGTCCTAGACAAGTCAAGCAGATTTCAGGATTATACAGCGTTATCTTATAAGAACCTAGTAAGACAAGAAAAGTTCCGTTTTCGTATCAATCAATCCTGCCAGATTCAGTTTTGGAGCCTCGTCGAGCACCCAGCTCAACCAAGCTCTATACTGCGGAATTATTTTTCTTGATGTCGATAAAGCCTTTGAAAAAATTTAGCATGAAGGACTTATCTACAAGATGATCAGAGAAGACTTTCCTTCGGACTTCGTCTCCTTACTAATAGGTATTACTAAGCCAAAGTTGATGACGAAGTTTCCTCACCACGTGATGTGAAAACTAGTGTACCGCAAAGCTCTGTCCTTGGGCCCCAACTATTCAACTACTTTTTGCACGATTTTCGAAACTCGATCAATGCAAATTATATTTTTTGCAGATGTTACTGTTGTGATGACCATATGGTTGCGATTCCCTGCCCACGCTATAAAAGTCTACAGAAAACCCTGAAGTATTTTGAACGTTGGTTTAACAATTGGAGGCTGAAGTTAAACGTCAATAAGTGCAAAGCTATGTACTAAAACAAGAAGAATAAGTGCCCCCCTCCCCCAAAAAAAATCGCTTGTTTTATACGACAAGGAAATAGACTGAGTAGATTATTGATTCAAAGTTTTGCTGAAACATCATATGGCGTATGCACTCAAGAAAGCGAAAAAGGCCAAGTTCTGTCTGATCGTTCTCATAGGCTGCAATAGTCCCCTTGGCGTCGATAAGAAACTACTCCTGCACACAACGATTATTCGGTCTCTCCTATTCTACGGCAAACCAGTGTGGCCAACCATACAGGGAAGTAGATGTATGCAGAAGTAGATGAAGTGAGATTTAGTCATTTCAGAATTTACCCTTTTTTTGCCCAACTTTTTATTATGTCTTTTATAGTATTCGAAAACCCTTTTTGTGAAGAGTTCGTTTCATTTTTCTATTTTTTTTTTGGAAAAGAGCTTCTGCTTGTAGATCTATTAATTACACGATATAATTGTTCAACAATGAAATTTTATTATTTGTCAATTTACAGTATTTTTCGAACACCGCTTATGTGTACCCAAAAATACTCAGTGGTAACGTGTTGGAGGAGCCAATTGTCTTGAGATCATGTCTCTTAGTAGAATATGGTCGGTCGTGCTGACGAAGGTAGATCTGACATCAGTTGCACATAAAGTCTGGACCATCTTTACCACATGTGGGCGCGCATTGTCTTGCTGGCTGAAAACAGAGGGAACTTTTTGAAGGAAGGTTATCACTTCAAACTCTAACCATCTGTAAAGTATCTCTGGCTTCTCAAGATATCTGCAATACGTATCAGGTGAAATCGTAAATTGAAAGGTGCAGAGCCGATATTACGTTGCAGAATGCCTCTTCCGGATTATCGCGTATTTTATAGTCTCTTTGATGTTTTCGAATAAGGATGTGGCAAAAAATCCTTTTCGCGACTTAACAGAAAATACGATCTGATCCAATCAAAATGCCAACTCTCTGATATGGAGTGAAAAGAAGTGAGCAAGGGGCAGCGATCTGAAGTAGATTAGATAGAATAATGCTTGCGGACAAAGCCTGACCCGTGACAGTGTACTAATTTTGCCCTATGCGATGAATGCCGTTGTATGCTCTATCAGTTTTACATGGTCCATGTGTAATCTTACAATTTCGGGATCAGTTTCTCCTCTGAAAATAGTGAACACGATTTTCTTTGTCCATTGAAACAATACTCGCAGTTTTCTACTGGCAGTTGTCCCACACAAACTAAGAATTTTCAATCACTAAGAATCCGATATTGTCTGAATTAAAAGTATTAATGCGCCCAGCCGTATTTTCATGCTTTGATCATTTGCTAGTCCATATGCTAATCTGTGAGAATGTATTCATCTTATTCTTCACCAACAAAATATATTCAACTGTTTATTTATTTATTTATTTATTTATTTATTTATTGTGTTAGTATATTATGAAAGTGGGTTACGAATTACCCGTGAACATGTGAATTCATGTATTTTTTCGGAATTTTTATTTTATAATAGTTTTAAGTTGCTTTTATTAATTAACATGTTTAACTAAATACAACATGACTTAAGTAATCAAACAGCATTATGATTTTAAAAACATTTCATATTTGATCTTGTAGATGGCAGAAATTTTCATGTAATCAGTATTCACTCAAAGAAAGAGAGCAATATATTAGAATATTAAAATTTGCAGGATTATTATTAAAGTAAATGTCATTATTTCCTTTAATATAAATAACTGAAAAAGATTTAAAAACGGTGGATCACTATGTAGATTCACGGTCATCTTCATGGTCATAATCATCACATTTTTTTGACTTCGTGTCCTTCACTTTAATGACGAGAGAAGTTGAGCTATAATATTGGAACTGCTTCAACTTGATTAAAGCCACGAAACAAGATTTTCAATTGCTCATTAATAGACTTGACGGGATTGCGCACTCTAAAGGAGAAATCAAATTACATACGAAGTGTCGTATTTTTTTCGTAGCAGGAATATATATGAAAACTCGTTTTGATTACGCATTTAAGTTGTGAGTAGTCTTCCAAGCTGAAAACGAGAAGTTAAGTGATTGATAGAGTTAACGAACTCTCTACAGAACTATTTCGTAATAAATTCAAATGTACTTCACAAGAAAATCCAGATATATTGCTATTTCTATAGACATACTGCATATCCTTTAAACGTCTATTGTAACACTTTTTTTTTTAATAAACTGCGTAATAAGTTGGAGAATGAAAAAATTTAAAAATGACTGATTGCTGAATGATTCAAGGACTGAAGTTTATTCCCTGTTAATAAAATACTGTAGTTAATTAATATCTGTATTGATAGAGTTTATCTCATGAATTTAATAAGAATTTTTAATTTACGTTTGCAGCACTATTTCATAATAAATAATTTGGGATCACTTGGTCTCACGTTTAAGTTTTTAAAAGTTATTCTTCTGTAAATGCAGATCATAGTTTTAAAATGAAATTTATTAGAATATCATTTTACTCTCGTTCTCTCAAATCTTGAAAATTGATTTGAAAATTAGTCATTCATTTAATGAGAATGGCGCATTCATTTCTGCGAAATTCATCGCTTGATGTTGATAAATGAATTTCAATTTTGCTCGATTACGTGATAGCTCAAAAACATTTCCAGTAGTTATTTTTAATGTTACATTTCGCGATTTTATCCTTTTAATATCTGATCTCTGGAAATGAAAGAAAATAAAGTTTGACGTGTCAATGTCGAGAGTTTCTATTTGCCGTCTCGTTTTACATGAATTTGACAACTTTGATGAAATCCCTCAATGTTTAATCAGGATACACTCTAAAACTATGAAATAAAAATATTGAATAGAACTTCAAAATGCTTAACCTCTACGCATGCTGTGTATACCAGGTGTTTATGACTCTGTGTAGACATTTTTAGGGGGTGTAGAGGACCTTATTTTGAATATATTTTACCAATAAACTGGGGTCGCAAATGAATTTTGATATATTAAAAAAATTGTCAAACATCATCCATTTAATGGTTGTCTGAACTTCCTCATAATATTGTCTCTCTCGTTAATGTATTTCCAGAAAACTGAGAAATTAGAAAACCTGATACTGATGATCAGAAGGTTTTTAATAACTAAATACTACATGTTTGTAAAAATACAAAAGGTGATCAAACTGTTGACTATGAGTAGCAATGCTTGCCTCACAGCGATTTGCCATTGAGTTTTTGACATACCAAAAATCCCTGCAGTGTCTCTTACATGGTCACTTGCAACCATATTTCGCGCTACCAGCTCCTCTTCCGAATCCACAGGAATACCGTACACCACAATTCATCTAAAGGTTCGGCGAACGAGGTGGCCAAGCAGTTGGCCTTCCTCGACCGATCCATCGATCATCGATTATTTTAGTGATGTCGTATAGGTGTACTGAAATGGGCTGGTGCTCCGTCATGTTGGAACCACATGATTCTTCGGACAACAAGGGAACCTCCTCAAGCAACAATTTTTTATCAGACCTCATTTATTTGAAACCCCAGTTTATTGGCAAATTATATTCAAAACTAGCAGAGGACCCGGCGTTGCCCGGGATAATTACACTTAATGTTGTTGCAATTTCCTTTCTTCTTTCGATGTCTTGAAGCAAAAATTGGCCATTCATCACTTTGTGTAGTCTAGCGGTCGCCGATTCTTCTATTTACTTGCTTACCATTTGCTCAATACAGCACGGAGCTAAAGGAGTGCTTCCTCTATCGCCTTTCACTCTTTCTCAATAGTCTGCTAACTAATTATCTCCAGTTACTGATCATTTTTAAAGATTTTCAAGAAATTGTTAAATACTAAGAATTCTCTTTTCTAAGAAAAGCCTGTATAACAGGAATTCTATGCATTGAATTCTATATTGCACAAACTTTGCCTTGCATTGTTGGTCATGAGACATATATTGTTGATCCTTGGATAGTGTTGGTGCATTGCGTGTTGATACCATTGTTGATACCTATTGTTGCACAAACTTTTATTTGCATTGTTGGTCATGAGATATATATTGTTGGTCCGGGCAGAGTGTTTGTGAATTGCGTGTTGATACCATTGTTGATACTTATTGTTGCAAAAACTTTGTCTTGCATTGTTGGTCATGAGATATTTCTCATTAATATGCCCTGCCAATTATTATTTTTCAATAATTATTTTTTTATCAATAATTATTATTTTTTCGAAATCTGAGGTAGACAGTGACCTTCCTCATGCTTTGAAGGCCTTGTATGCGAAATTTTATGAAGATCGGAATAAAACTGTAGATTTATATAAAAAACAAACAAACAAACCCACAAACCCACAAACAAACAAACAAATATCCTTCTTTATATATATAGAAAGAAAATATTAGGTCCTCTATCACCCCTAAAAGTTTGACACAGAATATGTGTGTATCAATTTTAAATATGCTAGGCTCCACACAACTTTAACTATATTTGAAGAATTAATTTAATTTTGGCGTTTTAGGTTAGATTATTGTCTGTTCGTTTTCTTTTATCAATATTTCAAATTTCAGGTTCTATTTGTATTTATTGGAAGAAAGTTACAATCTTATAAATTACTCTCTATTTAATTCTATATTTTTTTAGGAAATTTTATGTGGATGTAAACAAATGGATGTGGATGGTTATTTAAGGAACCGTAGTTTGGAATGTGCAAACCGGTGAGAGAATGGTGATATCGTTGCGTGTGTAACAAAGAGTGGTTCCGACAATAGCGCGGAAGTTCACAGCCCACCGTAGAGGGTGACGGTGGAAGTCACGTGACTATACAAAGGAAGCAGAAGCAAGCGTCAATCGTCCAACGGTCATTCGCGTTGTAAACGCAGTGAATAAGTGAAATGGAGGCGTCAAAAAAGAGCAAAGAGGTGTTGTTCGTTTTCTGACAGCGGAAGGAATAGGGGGAACGTACATTCATCGAAGAATGTCACAAGTGTACGGTGAACACTGCATGTCTCTTGCAAGGGTCAAGGCGTGGCACAAGCGGTTCAGGGAAGGACGGGTGCCGTTAGCCGATGATGCACCCTGCATACAGTCCAGACCTCTCTCCCTGCGATTAAGCCAATTTTGGTCCCCTAAAAAGGCTCTGAGGGGCAACCGATTCACCTCGGACGACGACGTCAAGCAGTACGTGCGGAACTGGTTCACAACGCAGCCCCCGGAATTTTACGAGACAGCCATTCATCGCCTTGTGTCGCAGTGGGACAAGTGCCTCAACAGCCAGGGTCAATACTTCTGACATACAGCTACTGGTTTCTGTTCCTAGGCTCCCGGCTCGTTTCATTTTGAACGCTCCTTATATTTCGGGGAGAAGGGTAGTTTTCTCTATTGTTTTCATTAAAAAGTAGTCCATAAATTCGTTGGACTTTCCAATAGAAATAGTCTCGCTTTTGCCTTTTATTAATTAAAAATTTTCAGTAGGATTCCGTTGACATAATCATTTAGATTTTACACTAAAAGTCAAACTTTTCTGTTCATATCCTAACAGGAATAGATAAGCATTTATTTCAAGCTTTCCCTTTAAAGAGCTGTATAAGCGAATAAGCAAGTTTTTGTGCAGAAAGCACGTGAACAGCCGCATCGTCGGGCGTCGAACTTTCTGATTTGTTCAAGCAAAACAATTCCTACGCAATGCCCATATACAAGTAGGAATTTTGGCGATTTTCGCAGCTCTGCATTTCTCGTTTTTATTTATTTATTTATTTATTCTTTCACATACAGAGCCTGGATAAGGAAAAAAGAACGACTTGTTTTCAAGCACTTGTTATAAAACAGATGGGCTTGTGAAGAATATGGCCGTAACGCAGAGGACTACGTACTCGGTGGATGTACATTATCAGAATTACCGTTAGAAGAAACAATAATGTTTATAAAGTAAGGGTTGGATATCAGGTGTTTATGAAATTTCAAGATGTATAATTTTATTTTATTATAAAAACTCAACGACTGGAAATAAATAAAGAATAGTAAAACAGAAAATTATGTGCAGAAGAATTTAGTTATTTTTCTAATATTAGTGATTGCCTATGTTATCAGTTCAAAATCAAATGACCATTAAAATTCGTTTCTATAAGTCGAAATTAAGTCGAAAATTTATTTATTAAAATTTAATTTAAATAATGTCCCATAAAAAATTTCGACAATTACTCGCTTTAATGAAACTTAATGCAAAATTCAAATATTTCAGTAACATCCGACAATGACAAATAATTCAGTTAAATCCCCTCAAGACAAATGAAATGTCGCGGTCGTTTCGAAGGCAAGTGATTTCCTGACTCTGACGACCTTCACGATCCATCTCCTCATGTTACTCTCCTTAACAAGAATTAGCAGCATTAAAAATGGTGAAAAGAAGTAACAGAAGGGGGGAGGAGGTGAAAAGACGTCTTCGGACTTTCTTGATTGCTCACGTCCTCAATGACCTTTCAGTATAGGGTCGAAGTTTGGCACAAAAACGAACGAAATTTTCTTTTTCCACTAGCTGCCGACCTCATGTTGCTAAGTCAAGATGAAAATGTAGACGATTTAATTGCTCGGCTAAAAAAAAGAAAAAAAAAAAGAAAGAATTTCTTTTTTGCAATGTAGGTTGCTAAAACACGACCTTATCTATAGGCCGGCAATAGCATTAGATGGAATTAAAATCGTGAGGAAAAAATTCAAGAGTTAGAAGATGAAAAGAAATACATTGAATCTTGAAGTTCTTAATACACAATCAATTTTAGCATTAACAAACGTGACCCATTATTTTTAATTATGATTTGAAAGGGTATCAAATCTTAACATATTTAGTTATTGTGTAATTAAAAGAATTTAATTTATTTAATTTATTTTTTTAATTTTATTTAATTAAATGAGAATACAGTAAGAACAAGTGATCTATCAAATTATAAGGTAATTATTATTCTTTGTGAGGCTGCTTTGTAAAAAAAAAAAAAAGAAAGAAAGAAAAAACAGAACTACGTCATATTTTGAAGCTTCCTTAGCTATCAAGGAGTCAAGAAAGCTAAATCAATGTAAATGCAACAACTCTAGATTCCATCAAATAATAGCCATTTAATTCTAACCCTCCACATCTATATAGTTTAATGCATAGTACGAAGGGCGATTGATAAATAAGGTCAGAACCAACTCATGTCCCTTAAGGGGCTCTTTCTTCTTTGGGAAGTGGTGAAAGTTTCAATGTGCAAAGTCTTTCATTTTTGAACAACAATTTTTCATCTTTGAATTGTAGGCACTGTAACGCCTCTGGTGTGTGGTGACTCGTGTGCGGGCGGACGTTATCGTACTCCAGAAGAGGGTCCAAAGCTGCCATTCAATCCTGGTGTCGACAACAACTCCGGAATTCCTCTCCGACGGGTTCACTCAACTATTCACGCGTTGGCGCAATGCGAGGAAAGGGATGGGGACTATGTCGAAAAGTGAATACTGCATTGCATAGAGGACAAATGCGAGTATAAGAGACAAAAAGAATTTTGAAAATCGGTTAACAAATCAAAAAGTTACAGCCATGGAGACCTTATTTATCAATCGCCCCTCGTAATATGTATCCGGATTTCAAATACCGGTATGTCATTATTAAGTAGCGGAAGAATGGAGCAATTATTGGTTTAAAAATGTCCGTCTGTCCCTTTCATACTTTTTACATTTTTTCAGGTAGAAAGTTGAAATTCAGAACGCAGTTTATTATGGGCATGTCCACCTTTACTATTTAATTTGGTTTTGATGACCCACCTTCACCAACCTTATGCAGCTTACCATGGGCATGTCTACCTTCACTAACCTTGATGACCCACTGGGGCCGGAGTTACGGGGTGGGAGTTAGAGGGGTCCAAAAGGTCTACGTGTATTTAAAGGAGTATGTGAACATGTATGCAGATTCATCTGGATAAGATCTACATTACTATAAAGTTTGCACCAAATTGTCCAAATGGGGTCGAAGTTGTGGGGGTGGTAGTCACTTGGTCTTTAGAGCTATGACAACATATGGAATGTAATATATCATTCGATCGGAAATGATGAGAATCAAAGAAGATAGAGCCCTTTTACATTTTCTAAATACTAGTTCGAGAAAATAGTTTTCTGATTAATAAAAATTGGGGGGGGGGGGCTAAAAAGTGCAGATTCTATACCTCGCTCAGAATTCGACTAGCTTGTGCTTCGAAAAGGGTTTATTCGTTGTAACAGCGGATGTTTCTTGTTTTGGAGTTTCATCACCTGAATACATTGTTTTATAGTTTTCCCTAGAGTGCCTATTTTATTATAGGCATTCTAATTTCCCCCTATCAGCAGCGCCATCTGTTGACGAACTTTGTAACTAATTTTGAAACTTAGTGCGAATAAATTCCCTGGTTTCCCAAACAGAATGCAGCAAACCGTACATTTCTATTGCCTTCCGACGGACGATAAGGTTCCTGTTTGGCGCCAGTTTAAGTCAATCAGATTCAGGAGTTAGGTTGTGGCTCCCGTTTGAAACATAGTCGAGAACCTCCCGCCAAGTATTTCGGAGAAATTGCTATATTAAAAAGCACAGGCAAGTATACCAAAAGCATTTTCTTGACGAGGAATTGCAAGGTCAACGATTTATGATATTCTTTATTTATGATTTATAAATGGTAAGGACGCAGAAACAAAGCCTGGGTCCGGGAAAAAAAATCAATATCTCCTTCCCCAAAATGTGTAGGTATTGAAAACCGTGTTTAAGAATAGTGACGCTGTGTCGTGCACATCAGTGACTGTAAATTTGGGGATTTTGAAAAATACATTTTGAGAGATAGAATAACGGCGCGTTTCGACGGCCACAAGAAGTTGATGAAGTTCAAATATGAACGCTTGTTTCGAAAAATCTTCAACGCTAATTTTGTTTTGGACGACGAATCAATACTTCGTGTTTGCGCATACAACTTGTTTGGTAACGATAGGTTTTACACAGAGAACATTGAAATTACTGCTCCAGATATCGAGTTTGGCAAGAAAAAAATTATGAACAGAAATTGCTGTCTTGGATTCCAATCAGTCCGAAAGACCTTAGCGGGCCACTCATCTGCAAACTGAGCTTGACTCTCGATGCCAAAATTTATTTAGACATGGTATTCGATGCTACTTGATTCCTCTCATCTAAGAGAACTAGCAAGATGACACTAGCATCTAAGATCGGGACGCGATGACACTAGTATTGTACTTGATCACTTTAGGGAACTTGGTCCACATCAAACGATGGAAGTGAAAAATTGCTAACGGTTGATGAGAAAGATTCAATAGTGCCTCAGAACTGGATATAATTTAATGTGTTTATTTTTTCTGCATATTTACATTCAGAAATTGCAAAATTTCATCAAAAAAGAGCCCGAGCAACGCCGGATATATCAGCTAGTGTTAAATAAATACCTAATACCATTTCGCAATATATGTACTGGCATCCCAAAACTGACAGCGATTACAATCGGCACACAAGAGTCACATCTGGACATTGGAGAAATGGAAAAAGGTACGGGTTCGATGAATTCCGTGATACAGGCTCTCAAATATCACTCAAAAATGCAGACGAGTTTCGTCTGCGTCTGTTTCCGTTTTTAAACTCCTTACAGGTGGCCACCACTTTCATTATGTATCCATAAGGGGTTTTTATAGTGTGTTTTTTAATTATATACGAATAAGTCACAATTATAATTTCAATGAAATAAGTGATAAGATTTAAAATTTTAATGTACGCACTTAATTTTATTTGAAATCAGTTTCGTTAAAATGGTTTTAAAAGTGTTTCTTTTATTTGACTGCTATTCCATAGTTACCAATAATTTACTCTAATTCCATTTTGAAAAATACAAGACAATTATAAGGTTTAAGATTATCATTTATGAACAACTTATTGCCATCAGCAACGATGATGCTTTCTAGATGGAATATAAATATATAAATTAATTTAGAGAAATTACTATTATTTCCCTCAAACTTTACCTTTATGGTCACCACACTGATATTGGCAATTCGCCTATTCCGGGAGGATAACGGATGAATTTTCGTGTTTCCATGGGTTAACGGCTCATATAAACTCAGAAAAAAACTGACCGTGTATAATATGTTTAATACACGGAGCGGCACTTATATTAGGTAAGTCTTATACCTTCTTAGTTTCCGGGTTTTCTTGCTATAAAAGTTCGTATGTATTTGGACATAAATTTCATCAGTGATTGGAATGTTTTCTTATGCCTTAGTGATAGCATAACCCCTATGATTATGGTGATAGCGTCCCACAACTTCTGAAAATCAGTGAATTAGTGTTGTCGCCTCCTAACAGCTCGTTCAATTTTATCTCACAAGTGCTCGGAGAGTCTGCGCGGGAAGTACGGCAAAATTTTATATGGCATTGCCCAACAGCTTTTGTGACAGCGCTGAAATCGTTTTCTGGAGTCTTCGTTCCGTATCCTGCAGTGAAGAGTATTTCCATAAACGGATAGACGTGGATTGCAATAATGTTACGATAAAATGTAGCATTCAAATCGTTATCTATATTCTTCGGTTTATTATCTATATTCTTCGTTATCTATATTCTTCTTTCCCGTGCCTAAATTATACTTGGAAGCTACCGCCGTGATGGCAGAAATCTAAGAAATCGCAGAAGGCAGTAATAACAGCACTTTGATTAGTGAACCGTTTGCTCCTTAATAAGTGGACCAAATGGCGAAACGAGTGGAAGTCTGATCTGTTGAACATGCAGGTTGAGAGAGGATCTCGTAACCCAATGCTAGGATTTTCTGCATGGTCCCAATAGACATTTATGTAGCCGTGCTCCATAATGGAGGAGTATGGTAACCAAAACATTGATGAGTGATGCTTGTTTGTTGTTTAATATTCGTCCAAAAACGGCAGGACATGTCAGTTATGATTGTTTGGCCATATGGCAAAAACTCATAATGCATCACAATCTTAACAGGCCAATACACATTTTAGAATCTTCTGTGGGTTTGGACATTTGCTTTGGCGATTCCTCTTTATTATCCGCTTTCTGTTGTCATAAAGCACTTATACTCATAAAACATCTGCTCCAGTTTAGTGAGGTTGTGTGGAACTCAGGTATCCGCTTTACAGAGACATTTGATAGTTCCTATTATGATGCGCGCCTATCAACCGGATTTGCAAATTATAATTGGTGAAATCGGCCAATAATTATGGAACAATCCAATAGTTAATATTGAAAAAAATTAATCTCGAGGAGGACATAGGAAAGTAGCGGAAGCCCCGAGTTCATCTATTTTATACCTCTTTTATTCGCACTTTTTAATTGATTTGCTCGAACTTATTATGTAGAAAATGTAAAAGAGCTCTATCTCCTGTCATTTTTCGTCATTTATAATCGAATGACATATCACATATGTTGCCATTTGAAAATGTTAATAGTTCTAAAGACCACGTGAATGCTACTCCCACAACTTCATAATTTGGCCCAAACTTCATAATAATATAGAGTTTGTCTATAGAAATCTGAATACCGAATTTCATTCCTTTACATACCTGTATATATTAAATAGACCAGTTGGTCACCTATAATTCCCGCCTCCGTAACTCCGACTCCAGTGGGCCAATCAAATGCAAACTAAATAATGAAAACGGCATTCGTATGGTTAGCTACGTTCCGAATTTCAACCTCCTACGAGGTCCGATCATTAAGTTCCGCGACTGGTTCATTTACAGAGAAAGTATTTTATTTAAATACATTTACACAGTATCCCCTCAAAACACTTTTGTCTGCCATTTGTTGGCGAGATGCGCAATCAGTCCCGGAACATTCTGATCGCACCTCGTATATCAAAAGTGTAGAAAATATGAAGCGGACAGACGGACATTGTAAAACTAATAAGTAGCTCCATTCTTTCACTATTTTAATAATGAGGAAAAGGCTGTCAAAAATTTACTGGAAAATTGCATCTATGAAAAACATTACTTTCGAAAGACGAAGATGCTTCTGTTGAAAGGAAAATATCTACTCGAATGAGGTAATTATTTCTCGAATATATTTCATTTCCTTTTTTATTATTCTTTATGACCTCTAATTTATTGACTCCTCTTGCATTAACGTCTAATTTTTGGAGTCTAGATAATTAGTAGTCATTAAAAAATCAAACCTGAATTAAGCACATCTTATCTGGTACAGAGGGTAGATAAGATAACTCCTACGAGGGAGTTTTGCGCCATCCCATTAATAACGACTGCTACGAGATGACAGTAGCAGTCGGGACCGACGGCTTAACGTGCCCTCCGAAGCACGGGGGGTTTCATGATGGAAAAGCTGCTGGGGATAAACGAACCAGAGGCTGTCACCAACTGCTGGAACACCAGCTATGGTCAATCGGCAAATGGGTCAGACCAGGGTCCCCCAACAGCCGCGCCCCAAATAGCTGTCCCGCCAGCGGTGGCCCTCAAGCCCAGGCCGTCACCCAACCAGCAGCTGGCCGCGCCTGAAGTTGCTGAACTCCATCGATTGGCAAGCCAACCGACGAGACAACCAGGCCACGGCCACCCCCAATTAAGCACATTAAGATAAGAATTGTATGTTAATAAAACCATGATTAAAAACTGATGAGAGAAAGATACATTCCAAATATAATCGAAGAGTTAATTTAAACTCTTTTTATAGCATCAATTTGTTTCTGTTTATATTTATTCCTCTGAATTGCAAAAGAAGCATTTTTCTCCTTGTAAACTGATTCCGCGGTTCTGCCGGAATTTGTAAAGAAAAAAAATACAACTTTGACCTGTATTCAAACTTTCTAATTTGATTTTTTGGTTTGTAAATTTATTCAAAACCACAGTTGTAAAATATTATTTCATTTCATCTGCCTTCTTTAAAGATGCGCGTGTATTGATAATTGCGACAAACGAGATCATCGGCCGAATGGATGGTAAAGATTCAAACCGCTCATAGCGTTTGCCAACCCGACATTTTTTTCATATAAAATATAAATCAGATAAATCAATTATAACGAAAATGTATTTCTCTTCTCAGAATGAAAGATGATGAAGACGGCTGATATTTCATGGTCACTCGTTGTCATGCTTATCACTCTCCCACATATGGCGGTCATTGCCCCTTGCACAATAACCAAAATCAGGCCTATTGTTATATGCAATGATTCCCGTCATAATTCCATATAATACGGATGGAGGCATATGCTTCTCAAGGATCAGCGATGGATTTGCCTTTTCTTCAATTTTTCTAGGATATGTTAGCGTTCATCTGACGGAAACCGGACTAGTCGCTGAACTGTCCAATTTTTCTAGCAAGTTTTGCTGTTTTTGGCGTGTATCAAAAGTACAGATTACACATGGGAATACTGCTCGCAGTTTAGCATCAAACAACAACTTCCCAATGATTCGGGCGATAGGTTGTCAGGTTGTGATTTTCTTTATAAAATGGACTGCTTAGTGTGATTACTTTTATAAATAAAACAGAAATACAAAAGATTTTCATCAAGAACTTATTTTACTCCTAGTAAAATGAGTAAATGAATGAAAATTTATCTTCTAATAGGTATTGATGATGAACTTTATATGACATTCTAATACTCGTATAGGCAAATACATAATTGAAAGTTGGCAGAGATTACATCATCAAATTTTTGCTCATTGAACTCATCCTCAGATGTAACCTTGCTGGTGGTTCTTGAACTTGGCTCTGACTTAAAGCAGTGATGCATATGATTTGTTTATATGCTCAGCATTTTTTATGACTTTAAAATGTTTACAACATTTGCTATTCATACATAAATGTGCCTTTTTCTTGAAATCGAATCTAATGTGCTTACATATTTAATTTAACATTGTGACAAAAGAAAATACCGTTCTACAAATGCTTTGCTTACAGAAAATAACTTCAGAAATTTCAATGAAACTCTTCCCCCTTAAGAAATTTTCAAATAACTCAACCATTGCTCATATCATTGGATCTGAAGATATTTCAGGCCTATAAAATTCTTCCATCCAATTACCCTATTATGAAGGAAAAATATCTGACCACAAAAGAACATCCGAGATATGAAACGCCAGATATTCTTTTGAGGCCGAAGGTATACACAGGCAATTCCACGTCACGGTCCCTGCTTATTTTTTCATCCTTCCAAATATAACAAAAAGTAAATTTACATATTAAGTTTCTAACTTTGCAGAATCTTCATTCTTTATGAAGACGTGAAACGATTTGGGTAGATAATGATTTTGTCATTCGTCTATTCGCCACAACTGTCCGAAAATTTGCGCTGGGTAATCTGTTAGGAAAAGACTTCGTCTTATTACAACACTTTTCTCTTAGTTCCATCATTCCACCACTCTTTTCACAGTCATTGCACTATAAGCAGAGCCTCTAGATGGAATAGTCCGGTCCCGCTATTATGATTAAAACCGAAACACGCATTGTTGTTCAAGCTAACATCAATCCGCGTTGGAAGGGAAACTGAAACTATTCTAAGATGTCTACTTGATTGCCTGTATTTGAAACTTCCCAGTAAAAGAAAAATGCACAACAATTTTTAACGAAAAAGTCCACACACAAACTAAATATAATGTTTATTGTACGTTATGTATCTATCGAGATTTGGCGCTGCTGTCATCAAATTAGTAACCTCTACGCTTTAGGAATCAATTTCGATTCCCGATAAAAATGATTTTAATAATACTATCAATGAATGAATCAGACATGTTACAAATGTAACAACTTACTTTAGAGTTTCATTTGAATACTATTCAAGGAGTAATTTCATGGTCTTTTACAAAACAAATATCCGAAGAGAAAGGGTTTATTCTTATGCTGAATTAGAGCGATATTCTTTATTTTGTTGTTAGTGGGACTGGACAATACCACCTAGAAACAACTACAGGTGGTATTAAAAAGCTATCAGGTGACAACGCTGATTATTCCTAGAAGTTCACCAGGAAATCACTTATCACGGATTAGTAGTATTACTTTTTAATCGATCCGTCTCACTAATCACTAATTTGTATATCACCTGAAAGTCAGTCTTGAGTGGGGGATAGTCCGAACACTCTAGACCTAGAATTTTAAATAACTCAAAGGAAATAAGGACTTAGTAATATTTGGTAATGATGTAATTGGACAATTTTTTGGCTGTCGCCTTAATCACTACGGAATATTTCTGGTTACTATGAAGATGAAGAGTTAACAACGAATTGATCTAAACGAATTTAGATATTATGGTGCTAATACATGTAGTCGAATTGACAGCACTGATACCGCTCTGTCTATTTATACATCTTTTACGCGATGCAAACGACACCTGAAAATTTGCATAAGACGCTCCCATGACTTTTGTCACTTCAAGGTATGACGGCGAGAGACCTTTATACAGGAATATACACAAGAAATGAATGCAGATGTAAATAATTCCAGTTGAGGCGAAAGTCTCCATATAAACGTTATGGTGAGGTGGAAGCCTCCAAGGGTGGCTATTATTTTTAGATTAGACATTTTTGATAGGCTTGTATGGAGCTTTTTATCTCAATCTATAAATAAAAAAATAAGCCAATAAATAAATAAAGTCCATGTGGAAAAGAAAAGAGAACAAACCTTATGTAACATAATCTTAAAATTTTAATTTCTTTGAGTTCTAAAGAATTATTTAATTTCCATGGAAGTTGCTAAAATAATGAGATACATGAGACCAGATTAAATTTTAGATCCATTTCAAAGAATATCAAAAATAAGGGGCCAATTTAAAAAGAAGAGAACTGAAAAAAAAAGTTTAGTAAAGATAACATTTGACAATGTGTTTAAAGATATCTGTTGAACTTTAACTTCAATGTTTGCATTGTAGTATTCAACTTCAATAATTAAAGAGAAAAAAAAGAGTTCAGTGATCTTTCAGCTCTTGCTATCAATATCGACGTCAAGGAGATTAAACGCCTAAATTTCTGACGAAACTAAATAGATTTACGGATTTAATACGCTATTATCTTGATTAAAAATACGATTGCTTTCTTTCGCTTTAGATTACACTCAAATGATCTCTTTAAAGAAAGCATATGATTAAATGTACTTGTGGCCTAATGAAACGGGCTTTACATATGTGGCCTTTAAACATTTTTTGTAATAAAATAATATTTTTTCTTTAAGATCTTAAAAATCATATTATTTATTTTTTATTATTTTTTTCGAAAGCAAAAAAAACAAAACCTAGAATTCAAGATGTTTGCAATAATTTTCATATCCTTAAGGAGAAAATCAAATTTTAATCTGAATTGGCGAGAAGAAGAACAGTACTAATTCAAAAAAATTTGAGTTCTGAGATGATGATGCCATCATTTGTGAAGACTGGTAATGTAAGTGCGATTACAGTTATTGAAGCAATCGCCAAATTGTGCTGTACTGTGAACTCCCATTCCTTCTCCATTAGCGATCTATCTACGTCTGATTTTCATCTTTTTCTTTAGTCTACTTAAATAAGCACCACGCTGGAATATAACGAAATTGTGGTTTGATGAAATAAAACAAGGACTGCAATGTACAGGTTGTCCGAGAAATCTCGAACCATAGATGAAATTCTAATATGTCTATTTCGTTTTTGGCTGTCTGAATGAAATCTTTCCTGAACGCTGCAATGGCCTACAAATTAAATGGGCTCCACGGTCGCCAGATTTGAATCTAATGGACTTTTCATTCTGGGGCTATCCGAAGTCACGGTTGTACAGTGTGAAGATTCGCGATGTGGCCCACCTACGCACCAGGAGTGAAGACACATAGCATCCTATAGAAAATCATTATAGCCCCAGGGTGTTAAACTACCTGAAATTCCTAAGAAATTATTAAATGGAAACTGGAGACAATACTCCAAGCATAAGGTAATGGTATTAACCTAACCTAACCTTGTCTTACTGTACCTGTTCACAGTGGCCCAATTGGTAGAGTATTTGCGTGATACTCGTGGTTCTTGGTTCGAATCCAGGTCGTGGAATTTTTCCTTCCATTTTTTTCTGATAATATCATTACCTAAAATTCCGCCTACAGACCTATCTGTAATTCGATGGAAGAGATATTGAACAAACACTGTAATTTGGAATTCTGTGCGATTTCGTTCCCGCTTTGTACTGCAAAGCCTTCATTAGCTGTAATTTCGCCTATGGTCCGGGACTTTTCGGATACCCTGTGATACAGACAAAGGGCGCCGTGAATACAGAGGCTCATTTTCGTGTAGATAAGGGCTCCAGAACCCCTAGAACATTATAAAAGTCCGGGGGTCGAAGCTTCTTTTAAGAAGGCCCTGATTTCGCGTTGGCATAAGGCCTACAAGTTGATTATGCAGAAAAATACAGAGCCCGCCAAAAATGCATACATACTTTAACAGATGCCATCTATGAACTTTTTCGAAGTTGGATCGAATTATGAATGGTGATTTTTTTTTCTTTCAACGAGACGCGCGATTTCACCTCGATGAGAATTTGTAAGGATGAAGAGGTGTAATTGAGTTCCCCGCACGCTCTCCAAATGCAACTCCTTTTACTCGAGTATATACTTTTGGGGGACGCTAATGGATGTCATGTATCGCAGAAAACCTGCTACACTGGCAGCCCTTCAGGAAGAAACTGAAACGGCTTGTGCAATTTAGCTAACTTTGTCCAAGCAGAGTTTGCCGAAAAATTAAGCGTCTGGGAGTTAATGGCAACCACCTTTAGCATTTCTTGTAAGCTTTTATGCATCTCGTAAAAATTTATCTACATTTTTCTTTTGTTGGTCATTTTTTTGCGGACTCTATATGAAAAAAGGAAATACTGATTAATATTGTGGCTCACATATTGTGAGTATTCATACCTTTTGAATACGCAGTTCTTGAAATAAACTGAGCAACTGTCGTAAAATACATATATAATTCCACGTGTTAAACTGAAATGTCATGCAGAAGGAAGTAAACATTTTATACTTACTTGTTTGAATCTAACTGTACTATTACGATATTCCCATAAAAACACGCTTTACCCAAACATTTCCTAACAACTCTAAATTATATCTCCATAAAATCTTTTGCATTTTTATTTACTTGTTCTTACGGTCAACACGATTTTAAATCACGAAGTTAATGTCTTCTTCTTGATGTATATATTAAATAAGCTATTTAAACCATAATTTTAATTTACCTTTGTTTAACACTCAGCCTAGTTTAAGCAAGAATGGCAAGTTTCGAAACTCAAACGCATAAAGCTCTACACGTTTTAGAATAGTTTGTTCACATTAAAAATTATTACCATGTTAACGAGTAAACAGACGAAGGCGGAAGGAACGACCTACAACTTATTTCCGTTTCTTCTGCTTTCATCTGAGTGAGCATTTATTCATTTTTAGAATAAACAGATATTTTTGTAAACAGTCATAACTGCGCAATTCCAAAATAATCCATTTGGTACTAATATAATTTAATACCAATATAATTTATATATTATGACCTCTAGATAGTCAATTTGTTGCTTAACTTATGCACTTTGACAAAATTATGATTGTAAGAGAAAAAAACTTATATAAGATCATTACCGAATTGTTGTTGTCTCTGTATTGCTAAACTACAAACTTTTTACAAATAATTCCGGCAATTTCGTGAATTATTGACCCGTTCTATTAGCATTGTGGTGTCGAAATTTGTTTACCGGTATGTAAAATAAGCAGATCTGTAAGTTTTGTTTGGATTGTCCGGCATGTAAGTGTTTTCACATGTCACTGCTACAGAGCAGCAAGTTTGCTAAATGTCGACTGGCAATGAGTTTCATTCGAATCAATCCAGCATAACTTTCACAAAGAAGCATCCTATTCCGACACCAATCGGCGATGATAAGATGTTTACATTTATGAAATATCTATGCAAAAAAGGCAAATCATTGGATCGGCCTCTTATGTCCGAAAAAATAGTAGAGCGCACACGGAGTAGTTCCATGTTTTAGTCCGCAGAAGTCAACGTGGAAAGGAAGTATGATGATTTGGCTGTTCCTCATATGACCCTTTGGAAAGTATTATGCAAATGATTAAAGCAGATAACCACCTGCAAGTATTGACTCTAGGTAACTCACATGCGTCGCTCTGAGTTTTGCAAAATTACTAAGGGGACACATCGAGAACTTTAGGTGCCATAAAAAAACCTTAATGAGATTTCTACGTAACACCACATTACATTTGATTACGTTTCACGCAACTAATGTGAATTTGTCAAATTGCTACAATCATTTGTAAAATACCCTGTGTGATGTCGGTTCTGTAGAATGCTTCTGAAACTTTGGAATTGAGAATATTCTTTGAAGTTGTATTAAAAAATTGAAATTCTATCCGCAACTAATAAAAGCCATTTAATCTTGAATTTTTTTTTCCCCATGAAAATATCATCCAGCTTTCTAAAAATGAACGATGAATGGATAAAATTTAATTTGAAAATTGTTTGATATATACGTGGAAGAAAGGCATTTTCTATAACTTGTTTTTTGTATCATTTCTACTCCACGGAGCAACGGATTTTCATCATCGAAGAATACATTCGGAACGCGTGAGACGAGCAAGTAAAGTTTGGAGTCAGTGTTGGACCAGACAGAAACACAATAACCAACCAATAGTCAACAAATTCAGGACGACAGGTTCAGTTCTGGATGATCACCAGTGAGAGAATCTCCTGACGGCCATAGTCAGGAGGGCTTACCAGCCTACGGGCCGAATACACCAAACACACCTCGATGTGGACGACTTTTCTCCGTGCTGATGATCATCCAGGACGGAACCTGTCATCCTGAATTTGTTTACTAGATTGATTGTTGTGTGTCAGACTGGGCCAACCTTGACTCCAAATATCACTTGGAATGCTCGTCTCGCGCGTTCCGGATTTTCGGCTGCCCGAATGTATTCTTCGATGATAAAAAAACCGCTGCTCAGGCGGTCATTTTTTTCAGTCATGTGGATTTATAGAGAAAAAAAAAAAAAAAAAAAAGCATGTTAAACAAAATGCTTTGATGTCACGAACATAGCACTCAATTTTCAAACAATTACATTTGATTCTAGCTGAGAAATTGACGTTTAATCTGGATAGGTAGGATTTGGGTCACCCTGTAGATTTGTAAATGGACCAAAATTCGTATTTTCTCCTCACTTTCCTTATATTGACGAAAATGTGTAAGATTTCGATTTTTGAATATCGAAGTCATTTACAAACTGCTAATCATTGATCATTTAATCAAAATGTTCGAAACCGTCTTGGAGTTTCTCACCCGATTCATGAAAGCAAAAAAAAATCGAAATATTATCAATACGTTATCTTGGATGTCATTCGTGATTTTTTTTTCAGGGTTGGATCAGGGGCTAAGAGGTAAATCTTGTAGGGAGAGTGATATTTTATCTACAGCTTTTCTAGGGTTGTTGCAAGCCGAAAGAAGGTTGAAAAGTACCCCAACCCCTCCTCCCTCCCCTCTTGGAGGAATTTTTGGCTACGCCACTGGCTTCACAAGAAGAAAAACACATCTATCCTCTTGAAATATCGTTTCGATGATTAATATCTGACACTCAATATTTTCTTCTAATTTTGCAGATGAGTTCGATTAAACCAGTTTTATATAAAAATTAAACTTTCTATTTTCCAAATTTGCTTTTATTTCCTTCAACTATTCATTAGTTTTCATTAATCAATTATCTTAAATGGGATGTTAAGAAAACCATTTGAATTTGAATAGGAATTAGCATTTCATAGTGGTTTTTTTTTTCTTTTTTATTTGGCTCGCGAAAAATAAACGTCATTTAATAGTTAGAATGAGCATGTTCTACCAGGACGAAAATGTTATCTGAAAGCAGATATCTCGTAAAGGGAGATGGGATGTAAAAGAAGACTGCGTGTCGCCAAAGGACACAAACGCTTTACCTTTGACCTAAAAATTTCCGAGCCAGGAAAGTCCTCGGATATTTTATGACTCATCAATCACGAACGATAACGACAAAACGAACGAGAAATGCTGCAAGCGTTCACGTGCTCTGTCCATGGAGGATCATAGTAGTGCCATGCAGTGACTTTTCTTTCGCTCCTTACTCCCCCCGCTCTCAATCGGTCACCTCACCTGCGACAATGAAACGAAGGTCACCCATTGGTTGTCGGGGAGCACGACGACAGTGGACGTCCGCGTCTATTGGATGGAGAGGATGAAAGACTTATGATGAGGGTAGAAGAAGGGGAAAAGGAGACGGCACTTGTCACATGTCACTCGGTCACGGAAGAGTGATAACTAAAGGATTTTTCTCATTGTGATTCCCTAAACGGGTAGTTGCTTTTATAATAGTTCTTCATAGAGTTTGCCATGCATAAGGCGGTTGTTTTACGAAACGTGCTCAAGTTAACGGCGGGAAATTCAACGGCAAGAGGAGGCCCATGTGCTGTGCTCGATGTCGCGTTGCATACAAACGCACGTGCCGTCGATCGAGTTCTCTCTCGTCACGATGAATTCGTTCTTCGACACATTGGGCCACGAGAACATGAACAAGCAGAAATGCTCGAATATTTAGGATTAAAGGTAAATTTATTAAAAAAAAATTCAGCACATTTTTTTTTAGATAGTCCCCTTATTTCCACCCTTTGCCCGTATGTTTTGGCAGGTAACTCAGGACACCTAATTGTCCCAAATTGAGTTTTCTGTCTTGATTTTTCCCGAATTATAGAAAATATCTCCACATAAATAAAATTTTAGATTGCCAATGTGTGCGATATATAATCAAAATACCTAGATTCCGACTAGTCACCCCGTACCATATTTCAAACTAAAAAATTACTAAGGGTAATTCTAATGCATCTTATGGTGCTTTATGTGAAGTGACAATTTCGTATCATGACAAATTACGTGTTTAACCAATAACTTGTTAAGGGGTTCGATTTCAATTGGTTTGGCGCTTTCTAAGGAATTATATTTCTCATATGTGACCAAATTCCCTTCAAATTAACCATTAATTGTGCATGGGAAAAAACGTCCCCCAAAGCATAATATCGCCCCCACCAGCCTGTGTATGGCCTGCTGTAAAAGGGGGAGGGGGGGGGGGAGCAACTCTTCGCCTGGAAGTCGGCGTACCCTGACACGACCATCGACGTGATGAATAAAAAATCGTGATTCATTGGAGGAGACCTCATCCTACAATGGATTGATGATGCTTGTCTATAAAGATGATGATGAAAATGATATTTCAACATGCTCGAAACAAACACAAATCTCCATATTCATGGCAGAGTTTGAACCCGCGACTCCCACCTCCGAGGATAACGAACTAACATTCCAGTTTATAAAGTAATTGGGGAGTTAATAAAAAGAATTGTATCTGTTTTTAACTTGAACTATTTTCTTACAAATTAAATGGCAAAACTGGAGTAACTAACATTGTAAGTATAAGTTACTGATATATAAAGGTACATTTTTTGAAAAGAGATTTCATGCAACTACAGTACCAGATCATCTTCTCCCCTTATTTTGAACAACTATGCATTGTACTGAAACAATACTTCATCAAAATTAAGATATATGTTTAGGAATAAGTAGTTTTTTTTCAGATTAGTTGAACACTAAAACAATTGCAAATTGGAATTGACTTTTCAAAAAAGTGTTTGCATTAAGTATTTCTACAATTTAGACTACCCATCAAAAATTGAGATAGGAAAGAAGGCTCTTCTACTGTTTTTATTACTATTCAAATAAGATAGTAATTTTTCTAGATCGTTATGCTCGTTTTCCTAAATTATTTTTTCCCAATTTTTTTTTTTTTATCTTATCGGGGAAACGCATGTTTATCTTGAGTTCTAAATTACAATTATTCGAATTTTATCGTCCTTAAATTAAAGAACACACATATTACAATAATTTTGTTTTTATAGCCTCAAATTAATTATTATAAATTTCTTGTTCTTACTGTCTATATCAGGGATTGATTTTAATTGTCGAGAAAGGCTAATAAATAAATAAATAAATCTCAAAGATTTTCTGTAGCAGTGAACTGATATTTAAATTTAAAATCGGAGACGGGAGAGAAAAAATGTATCTTGGTTTATTAAATTTGTTCTGTTACCCTAAATTTTAGACATCATTGAAAAGGGAAAAAATAATCGTGCTGTGTTGTAAAAGGCGGTCAAAAAAACAAATGTATTTTTTTTTTTGTCCAACCCCAGAAATTTTCCCCTTTCGCTCAAGAATCGTGATTATTTGAGCAGGCATATATGTGAGTGAGTAACGAAATTAATTTCCTGTAGGTATTCTGGATCAAAATAGTGTGATAATGATTTTAATTGAATATCAGTAAACTCCATTTTGTAGAAGGATGGGCAATTATCTTTTCAATAATGTTTGTCTTATTTACCTCATTTTAATAACAAAGCGAGGCTTTTTGCTTTTATTTTTTTAATGAAAAATTAAAAAAAAAAATCTGGAAATTCGAAAAATTTGCATATAAGGGATCATAATTTTGATCTATTATGAACTTAGCAGACATTTTAATACGCCCTAATTATAAGTTCGAAACTTTTAAAGATTCAATCAATTAAATAAGTTAAATTTTAAGATTTTAAGATATATTGAAGGAGAAGAAAGGAGATCAAAGGGTACCTTGTAAGAATTTCAGGTCTTCAATATTTTGCTTTGAAAATTTTCAGTTCACATTTTGAGAGGCCAAATAATTAAATGGTTAAGTTGGTCTTTCAACAGTGGGCGATTTTTGCATTGATTGCGTGTTCCATAGCTATAATTCGTTTGCAGTTAAAAATTGTTAAAAATGCATTCCATCTATAATAGCTACATGCATTTTATTTAAAATTGGCAACATTCTCCGACAGCGATTTGCTGCCCAATAAAACCGTAAGGCTACACTGCAAAGCTTTTTCTTTATGAATTAATAAAAACAAAACTGCCTCAATGAGATTCGCAAGTGAATTTTAGTTGAAACTATGCAAAAAAAAAAAATGATTTCCATTGTTTTCTTGAATTTGCTGTTTTTGTTTCATAACATACGTTTCCTTTTCCATATTAATTTTAGTCACTTGATGAATTAGCCAACAAAACTCTTCCAAGAAATATCCAGCTAAATCGACAACTTAATTTAGATGCAGCTTTAGGTGAGTAAATATATTTAAATATTGCTTTTATTTAAATTTCAAAATCAATCAGAAACAATTCACTACAAAAAAAAACAACAAAAAAACCCCCCACTATCATGCCACCCTGTTGAAAACAATGAAACCTAAATGGGTTTCAACATTCAGACATCGAAATTTACATGAACATCTAATGGTTGAATTCTCAAAAGTGTAAATGCAATTTTCACGAGTTAGAGTTTTTATATATAGGATATATTTTTTTTTATATTTAAAATTAAATGACTATTGTTGTAAATGTGATCTTTTTATTATATATTTTGAAAAGATTGAGCCTAATAAAATTCATTGATATATTTTGAACATAATATGGTCTGCTAAATGGGAATATAAGGTGATTAAAATCAATGAATATGGCTGCAGAGGAGGACAAAAGAATTGCTGGCGGTTCTATTTCAAAAGAATGTTAAAAGACTGCACCACAAAAAATGAGAAAAATTTCAGTAAGCTTTAAATATAGCATTAAAAAAATATTTGTATATAACATAATATAAATACTTAGAAATAAACTCCTGGGGCTGTGGTTACTTTTTGTGGTCAAGTGGATGTTTTGTTCCTAATTCTTCCAAACATAATATATTGGAAATTTTTTCATTTTTTTTTTTTTTATCTTTATTTATTTTTTTATTTATTATTTTATTCCAGGGTTCTTGTGTCTCCTCTTCCTTTTTGTTCTACATCCATGATAATACTTGAGTATTTTGTTATATTACCCCGTTTTTCGCGATTGAATAAATTGCTCCATAGCTTCTAACCAATTGAATAATTTGCAAATTATTTCCATACCTTCTAACCAAAACCAATAATTAAATATTTTTTCAAAAAACGAAAACATAAATAAATACCTTTTTAAAAAACAACAGAACACTTTATTTGAGCTTGAATTACTGGCATAACATGAGACTGCTCTACAAAACTAAACAAAACAGTACCTCTGGTCCTGCAAAGGAAATTTTTATTTAATTTACATGTTTACAATTGGACATTCATTTTATTTTTCATATTTAATTAATTATTTTATTTATTTATTTTATTTTATTTTGTATTTTAATGTCTACTATGTATTATCTTTTTAATTTATTTTTGTATTTATTTATTTATTTATTTTTTTATTGTCATTATTATCTACCTTCATGTTTTAGTATCCTTTCCCTTCTCCCTATTGGCAAGTTGTTTCCCCTTGGGCTTCCTCTTGTTTCATTGGCCCACTTTTTAACTTTTGTCATTGGGGGGTAATTTTTAACGGAAAAGTTGTAGATAAATTCAAAGAAGCAAATTACTTTATTTTTTAAACGGGCTCAACTAATTATCGAAGAATTTACAATTTTCCAAACAACGAAACGACAGTACCCTTTAATGTTTTGTCGAGGCGAAGATGGCTATATTTTCCCTTTATAATTTTGGCCCACAAATAGGTGCTACAAATTTCAACAAGAAAACTTCCGTTATGTAATACTACAGGTTTATAATCCAGTTGCGTGAGAACGCATGTATCCATCCATGAGCCTCTCTGATTTGTTCTTTAATTTTTTTTTTTTCTGTGTATCGCTGTTATCCCTTTTGCTTAACTAATGAGAGATATTCTTAACAACAATTTCCCCTTCCCCCCAGTCTATATATTCTCTTTAAGGTTTTATTTTTTTTCTTTTGTCTTTCTCCATTTAAGATGGGTACCTGGCACCCAAAGTACGTACCTGGTATTTCCTTTTCCTCCTTGTGTATTAGAGGTTTTCACATTTTGGCTTGCCTTACAACAGAATTTTATAAATTAACATTTGCAACTCTCTGAATATATATACAGTCAAACCACATTATTCTGATCACCAGCTAGTAACCAGAAAAAACAGATGTGTGCAACCTGGACAGCAGCTATAACTGCATGGGAAAGAGTTAAAAAGCTACAAGGTATCCATTGATATCTGGAGCTCTACAGACTCAATGCATCCATTAGCTGCTGAAGGGTGCATGGTGGAGGATCCTGGATTAACATGGTGGTCAAGATGATCTTAAATATGCTGGATTGGGTGAAAGTGCTTTTCAGGGATATAAGTGGACTCAGACAAACATTCTCTTGTGTTCTTCCAACAATGGATGCAAGGTAATCCTTTTTGGAAGTTAACTGCAGATTACAACAAATATATCCATTCGATGGAATAGAAACCAAGACTCATTGGAGAAGGCAACTATTTGTCAGTCACAAATATCTGGTTCATTTGAATGGTGAATTGCTCAAATTTTTGCATGTCATCCAGCCTGCATACATCTTTGAAGTCAATGTTCATCTCTCATATTAATGGCATATGTCATTTATACTCAGTGGTAGTTTTGGAAATTCTATGTCACTGGCTTGAAAGCCAGTGATTGACCCTTTTTTGCAGATATGAAAAATCGTTCATTTACCCATAATGTATCTTGCCATTTTTACCCACCATACATCTCTCCATTTTTACCCATCAAGTGAGCCTTGTGCCATATGATTTTTTTTATTGGCTATGTGTTCCTCATGGCTATATGAGCCTTGTCCTAGGTGCTAGCAACTGCTGTGTGTTCCTGATGGCCACTGACAGCTATGAGCCTTGTGCTTGTGCCGTTGACATTGACTTTTGTTTCAGTCATGGTTTCATGAATGTTTGTTTCAGTGGGCACAGCCATCTTGTGAATAAACTACAAAGCCAACTTTTGAACAGTGATGTCTTATTGCTCTCGGAACCAACGAGTTGTGGGCTTGTACTCATAATGCATCTTGCCATTTTTACCCACGATACATCTCGCCATCTTTACCCACCAAGTGAGGCTTGTGCCACATGATTTTTTTTTATTGGCTATGTGTTCTTGATGGCTATGTGAGCTTTCTGCTAGCCTCTGGATGAGCCTTGATTCAGTGACTCATTTCACTTTGCTCACATTCATGCTAACGAAGATTGTCACTGTTCTTTCTTGTGCATTTTTCCAACAAGTAGTACTTCCAGGATAATGGAAGCACAATAAGCCAAAAAATGTTTAAACTTGAACACAAGAAGAATAAACTGAATAGTGATGGAGGCATAACCCCCAAAATTTACAGCTGGGTCATTAAACATCTTTTATATGGATTGGAGGCTTCCTTGTTCTTTTCTTTCTTATGTAGCACTTCCAATGAAGTTTTCACTGCTCTTTTTAATGTCCTGCATGCATTATGACATCACTTATTTTTAATGTTACCTTCCAGCTACAGTAAACGAAAAACTATGTAATGGCTATTTAATATTACACTTGCATTTTTTAATTTGACTCTCCCTTGCATGCTCTATCCTATTTAATGTGTTAACTTATATAATTTTGGATAATTTGTATTAAAATGTAATTAAATTCAAAATACATGTACTTTAAAATAAATATGCTGTTTGTTTAAAATAATGCATAATGTATTCTCAGAAATAAAATATAGTTCAAAAAGATATTATAGAAGAAAGGTATAATTTACATAGTCTATATTGAATGATCTAAAAAATTACTATTTCTACACATATTTTTTCCTATTTTTTTTTTCCTAATGTTGCTTAATATTTGATGAATTGATTCTTTTATAACAGGAGAAGAAGAGCTAATTAAAAAAGTCAAAGAAATTGCAGAAAAAAATAAAGTGTGGCGTTCTTACATTGGCTTAGGATATTTCAACTGTTACGTGCCACATGTTATTGCAAGAAATATATTTGAAAATCCAGGATGGTATGAAGATATATGAATAAAAAAACATAATGAGCTATTAAATTTTTCTTTACATTTAATTATTAACTGGTTATTTGGCTTTCTGTACATGCAGGATAACCCAGTATACCCCTTATCAAGCAGAAATCTCTCAAGGTCGATTAGAAAGTTTGCTTAATTATCAAACTCTTGTTTGCGATTTGACAGCATTAGATGTGGCTAATGCATCCTTATTGGATGAAGGAACAGCAGCAGCAGAAGCTATGATGGTTTGTTTCAGGTAAGTGCACTTACAACATCAAGAAAGAAGAAACTTTTTATAAGGAATATGTGAAGAAAAGGCGTAACACTATAACTTAACAGTTGACTTCCTTCATCAGAAAAATATATTCTCTTGATTGTAAGATGAAGAACTGTCTTACTGGCTTTAAAGGACAACTCTATAAAAAATTGATTATACCATTCTTTGAAGTAAATATAACGCTGCTTTGAAAAGCAAAAAACAGCACTTTTGCACTTCCCTCTCCTGGCCATTTTTTTTTTGTTAGAGAATCTAAAATCAAGCAATAAATGTCATATAAACGTGTGATCTATTTGTTTAGTTTTTTAATTTCTCTTTTTCTCTTTTCTGCCATTTCCTGATTAGAGTACTGTATATTACAAAAATAACTACACTCAATAACCCAATACAAATCTTGTCCCTTGTTTATGCAGCTGAGAAATGGTTACAAACCACAACCGAGCTCCAATCCATAAAAGAAAAAGTATCTGTTATTAAAAAAATAATAAGTGAAATGGATTACATGTCTATAAAACATTTATCGTTTTTAAGTTCTCTTATCACTTCCCCAAAGGTTTCTAATATACAATCTAACCTCATTAAGACGACACAGCTTAATACATAATCCTACTTTATATGCATTTTTCCCTTGGTCCCGTCTATGTTAACAAATCTTATTTCATATCAGGATAATTCATATCCCGGCAATACATATTTTTGCTCAATTCCTTGAAATATGTATTAACGAGGTTTGACTGTATTTGTACAACATGTGTATAACATGTAATTTCTGAGCTTTACTGCCAAATAAAATTGCCAAAATTTAATTTTTAAAAAATATCTAAGGTGTTTTAAAAATATTTTCATGTTTTTCCAACTGAATATTAAACTCCTCATTCTACATCCCTGCTTTTATTTCAAGATGAAATAAGCTATTTCTAATTCATGAAAATTTTCAAATTTTTTAGGAATAACAAGCGAAAATGTTTTTACCTATCTAGTAAATTACATCCCCAAACAATCGCTATTGTAGAAACACGAGCCAGGTAGGTCAAGAACATTTGTTAAATTCATGTATTCAAATTTGTTTAATATTAACTATATAATGTTTTTATTTTTGGCTTTAATTTTTAATGTTTATCAGAGCACTTGATATTGAAACCTTCATAAGTGATATAAAAGACATGGATTTTACAAAGAAAAGTGTTAGTGGAGTTTTATTTCAATATCCAGATACAGAAGGCAAAGTGGAAGATTTTCATGAATTTGTTAAGAAAGCCCATTCTTATGGTGTAAGTAAAGAAGCAAAGGAAAAAAATCTGTATTCGAAAAAGATTCTTTTTAATTAGTTTAAATATAACTAAAAATGCATGTATTAAATTATACTTCAAAAGATGTAATAAGTGCATCAATTATTAAATTTTATGCTAAATCAGTGATTGAATTCATTCTGATATATTCTTTAGTCTTTTCAGTTCATTTATTTTAACTTAAAGGGCAACCGACATCAAAAATCGCCTATCAATTTCATTATTTTATAACATAAAGGACACGCAATTAACTCTACTTCCACTTATAATTTTTTATAACTTAAGTAGTTTTTTAAAATATAATTTTTTAAACATAGTTTTCAAGCTCAAGCTTTAAAGCTCAAGTCATTTGAGCTTTGCCTCAATTCACCACTAGGGTTCATACAGACATGACGTCACACTGGATAATTGTCTTGGCTGTCTAACATAGAATAACTCATCGTCTTTTTTTTTCGATCATTTTCTATCCTTAATTTTGGAAAATCCAAATAAAAAAATGAGACCCACTTACATTGAAATGTTCCTTGTTGCACTAGCATTATTTGGATTCAAATTTGCAACAAACTTGAATTTTATTTTAATTTTCGTTATTTGATTAATATATGTGTCGGTTTCAAATGTTCAAGTAAAAGTTACAAGATTTAAAAAATGAGCAATTTATACATGAACTGTGGCCTTGGCCTCTCATCTTGTTTCTCATTATTTACTTTTGTTTATATTTTATATTTTTCCCATTGTGTGACAATTATATAAGGGGCACATATATATCGTTAAATCAATTCATATTTGCACATTTAATCATGTGTCAATTGGTTTGTTAACATGCCTTATTATTGATTGATTAACAATTACTTGTCAGTTTATATATTAATAATGTGTTTATAACATTCTCTTATGTATTTACTTGGTTGTAATGATTTCGCTCTCCACCAGTGTAAGTTTCTCACACACGTGTCAATTTCTCTTACGATCGGGATGAACCAGTGCCCAAAAATATATCTAATTATAAATATTGGTTAATGTTCATTGCTGCACATGGCGCGATGGCTGATCATGCGACCAAGGAAAGTGAATTTATTTTTTAAAGACTGAGAAGCTGCACCCACCAGACCCCCCCCCCCCCCAACAAAATGATATACACAACCCCATTGAGACTACTATACTTTTTCCTTACCACATATACAAACACATGCCTACATCGTTTAAAGGGGGGGGGAGGGGGAAGATATGTGAAACGAATTTCCTGTAGTTAAAAAATATAAAACATAAAAGAATTATATATAGCCTATCTTATTCTCCCAATTCCTGAATAAACTGTTTGCATATTTCTGTTCATTATTTGTCTTTAAGATTTTTATCTGAGTATTCTTTTAACTTAAAATTAATAAAGAGCAGGTCGTTTTTTGATTTCACTAATAAATAGCTCTATATAAATTGCCAGCTCGATGGCCGAGAGGGTTAAGGCGCAGGTCTTTCCGCTCTCGAAACCAATGAGTCGCGGGTTCGAATCTCGCCGAAGGCATGGATGTTTGTGTTTGTCCCTTTTCATTATCATCCTTTCATCATGCGGAAGGTAATGGGAAACCACTGCATTATCACTCTTCCCTAGAAAACTGTGAATGGATAGCGTATGTCCACACAGTTCACCAGAAGTCGATTTCGACTTGATGGAACTCAACAACAACTTATAAATTGTCTTTTTTATGAGAGATTTTAAAAAAAGATGTTTACAGCAAAATTAGTCTGTAAAATTCCCAGAAAAAAAAAATAACACTGCAGTATTTGTAGTAACCTATACAGGGTGAGGCAAAAAGATGTTAACATTAAATGGGTGTTTTAATCACTTTAAATTGCAAGGCAGGGATTTGGTTACAGGGTTTCAATTTGGCACTCATCCCTCTCAATGTGCTTATAGAGTCTGTCCATTGTTGTTTGTAAGGCCCTGTGGGACATTTGGGAAAAAAAAATTGGGGGAAAAAAAAAAAATAAATAAATTTGTTTTCCATGTACGTAGTGTTAACATCTTTTTGCCTCACCCTATTAAGTTTTAACAGGTGGGGGTGATGATTTCGTTGCTCTGAGCTAAAAAATTATCATCCCCTTCTATATCCTATTGATTCTATTCGAGTGAGCAACAATTGAGTTGCTTTGAAAATGAGTCTGGTTGCATCTT
This sequence comes from Rhysida immarginata, assembly GCA_023313115.1. NCBI lineage: Eukaryota > Metazoa > Arthropoda > Chilopoda > Scolopendromorpha > Scolopendridae > Rhysida > Rhysida immarginata. The sequence continues at coordinate 479,212 of JAHWFO010080167.1, read as the reverse complement.
TATTGTTGCCGTTGACAATGTGCACGCTCCCACAGAATTCCATGTTACTCCATTTTGGGAAACTATTTAGTTGACAAGAATAGGGTCATAATCATAAGGCAGAAGATTGCAAGGCTGAAACATTTTTCTCGAGAACTTTTTTTGAGTTGATCCCAGATTGACCTCGGTTGAATGAATGAGGCTTTAGCGGTAATGATTGCAGGACTGGAAACTCCTTTTGCTCGTATGATGCCATCGACCCCTCCCCCCATCTCAAAGAATTTATTTTCGTAGTGTTCAGCATATAGTTAATATTTGCTCATTTTATTAAATAAATAAAAAAAAGTTTTCGAAATTAAATTATGCATTATGCAATTATACAGTTTTATTTAATTATTTACTTAATCTTATGGTATCGAAAATTTTGACGTCAGTTGCCCTTTAATTAACTGAGCAGATGTATAAAAGTTACTTATTTATTGGAACGAAATATTCCATTCACATTTAACATTTTTTAATATTTTTTTATTATATAGGTTTTAACAGTGTGTGCCACTGATCTCATGGCATTAAACATGATTGAACCTCCAGGAGAATTTGGTGTTGACATTGCCGTAGGAACGAGTCAGAGACTAGGAGTGCCTCTTGGATATGGAGGACCACATGCTGGATTTTTTGCGTTACGAAATTCCCTCGTACGACTCATGCCTGGTCGAATGGTGGGAGTTACAAAGGATGCTGCGGGTAGAGAAGGTTATAGGTTGGCACTGCAAACACGAGAACAACATATTCGAAGGGATAAGGCAACTAGTAACATATGCACTGCCCAAGCACTACTAGCTAATATGGCTGCAATGTATGCAATATATCATGGTCCTAAAGGGTTAAAAAGTATTGCTGAAAGAATTCACAATTCTACTCAACTGTTAGCAACAGGTAAACTTTGAAGCAAAGCCATAGTTCTTTATTATATATAATTGTAAAAGAATCTTTTACAATCTAAAGAATCTTTATGATATTAACCCATGATGATGGTAAAATAATTTTTCTACTTTACTGTCTTTAAGATACAACAAACTTTTCATTTATTTTCAAATTTTTTATTTATTAATATTGTTTCTTATTAATAAAAGAACATGTGAAAATGAATGACTATAATTGTAATAAACTCAACAGAAGCATATACAGGGCGATTTGCAATGAGTGTAACAAATTTCAGCAATTTGTTGAGGAGAACAGGTTAAGCAAAAAATGTCATATGAACATAGATCATATTCCAAATAGGTACAAAATCATAACAGATCAGAGTTTTATTAGTGTAGTAACAAATAGGTAAACAAATCACATGTTATGAACTATTAACATTTAATTTAAAAGTATAAGAGAACATACGAGGGGCGATTGATAAATAAGGTCTCCATGGCTATAACTTTTTTATTTGTTAACCGATTTTCAAAATTCTTTTTGTATCTTATACTCACATTTGTCCTCTATGTAATGCACTATTCACTTTTCGACATAGTCCCCATCCCTTACCACGCATTGCGCCAATGCGTGACTAGTTGGGTGAACCCGTCGGAGAGGAATTCCGGAGTTGTTGTCGACACCAGGATTGAATGGCAGCTTTGGACCCTCTTCTGGAATACGACAATGTCCGCCCGCACACGAGTCACCACACACCAGAGGCGTTGCAGCGCCTACAGTTCAAAGATGAAAAATTGCAGTTCAAAAATGAAAGACTTTGCACATTGCAACTTTCACCACTTCCCAAAGAAGAAAGAGCCCCTTAAGGGACATGAGCTGGTTCTGATGGTGAGGCAAACACTGCCATTCAATCCTGGTGTCGACAACAACTCCGGAACAACTCCGACGGGTTCACCCAACTAGTCACGCGTTGGCACAATGCTTGGAAAGGAATGGGGACTATGTCGAAAAGTGAATGGTGCATTACATAGAGGACAAATGTGAGTATAAGATACAAAAAGAATTTTGAAAATCTGTTAAAAAATAAAAAAGTTAGTCATGGAGACCTTATTTATCAATCGCCCCTCGTACAAGGTCTGTCCAATAAATATGCAAACTGAGGTCATAAATATTTTATTTTACAAAATTTAATATACATCAATCTAATCCCTTCAAAATACCCCCTATTTCTACAATACACTTGTCCCATCTCTGTTTTCATTGTTCAAAATATCCCTGGAAGTCCTCAGAAGTCAGGCTCTTCAGCTGCCTCGTCATTTCATGTTATCTTCACAAGATCCCAGTGCCAGCCCCTGGATGACCATTTTGGATTTCGAGGGGAAAAAAAAAATATAGGGGGACAAGTCTAGTGAGTAAGGAGGATTATCTTGTGTGATGATCGAATTACGAGCCAGGAACTCATGGACCTGGCTGAATGTGCAGGTGCAATTTTCGCAACTCTAAATATTTTGTTAGGATCATGCGCACAGACGATTTTCACAAAATCAGTTCATCAGAAAGCACAAGAGACCACACACAGTCAACATTTTCATTGACACAGGAGGGCCTGGTCTTGCATCATACTTGCAATCTTCACGCCTCACTGAAATGCTTGATTCACTTGAAAAAGAGATATTTTCTTCAGTGCATTATCTCCATAACAGTCCTCAACATTTCATAAATTTCCTAAGTTTTCCCCACACTTCAATCTCCATCGATCTCCATCTTCAACGAGAGAAGAGGGGAAAAAAAAAAAAAAAAATACAGGGCACCACAAAAAACTCCATTTCCAGGTGTATGCTTGCCTTGATGGTCCCTCACCAATAAAGCAACCAGTGTGCTTGGCCAAACATCACCTTAAGGTCACCCTAGAAGCTCAGTTAGCATATATATATATATATTAGACAGGTTATGTACAATTTAGTATAATAAGGACGACCGTCTACAAATCCATTGAAACTTAGGAAAGTGGAGTAGTAAATCCATACATCTACACTGCATTTACATGCACGTTTCGATCCGGATCAACTTGAGCTAATCCAAAAGTGCCTCGCGTTTACATGCATCTAACTCGATCGGGATCGAGTCCGATAAGATGCCCTGTGGGTAAAGCTCTAGATTAGGAAAGTACGCCAGACTTTGTCATCTGCTACAGAATCTGCCATTGTTGGCTCAGTCGGCCTTATCACTTGAATTACGCTTCCTCTAAAATACGGCTGAAATATAATTTTTAAAAATTTTCTCATTATCATCGTCTGGAAATATAATTGACAATCAATAAATTTTGTAATTATTGATTTTTTCCTTTAAATTTTGTTTTCAATTAAAATTTTCTATATATAAATAATAAGCTTGAGGTTATTTATAATGTTAACTAGATAAGTTTTTGATTTATTTACACCTCAAAATAATAATCCTTAACTTTTAAAATGCATTTGCATGTTTAAGTTTTTTATACTTATTTTTATCAAAATATAATTTTATACATTCTTATCAAAACAGAATTTTAATAGATTAAAATTTAATAGTTTATTTTAATTTTATTAAATTATAAAAATTATCAAATTACAGTTATAATAATTATAAATAATTATCAAATTATAATTTAATAAAATAGAAATTGTTAAATTGAAATTTTGATATAAATCTAAAAGTTAATTTGATAATTATAATTTGATAAAAAATTATTAAATTACATTTTGATAAAAACATATATATAAAACCTCAATTTGATAGAAGATTTAAAAATTTTAATTTGGAAACATGACATTTTGATAAAAAAAAATTTACAAAAAAAAAACAACCTAAACATGCAATGTATTTTAAAATTTATTCATTTATTTATTTATTTATTTTTTTTGTTGAGGTGTAAATTAACCAAAAATTTTAGCTAAAATTTTCTATATTTTTTCTTTAAACCAAACAGCAAATTTAAACTCGTTCTGGATCGAGGTGTTTACATGCACATTACTGGATTGACCTCTTTCCTGAGGCATGCTTCCCTGGTTTCAAACCACCTCTTTCGACTGGATTGAACTCGATCCGGATCGGGGTGTTGAAGCCTGTTTACATGCCACTTTTTGCAGGATTGACTTGAAACTGGTCTGTCGATCCGGATCGAAAGTGTGCATGTAAACGCAGTGCTAGTTACTATTAAAAACTCAAAGTACAGTCCATTAACAAATGGCAGTCACTTGTTTTATTGACATCCTTACTCGTGATTAGTTGCTCTAATGGATATTAATTCAGTCAATCAAATTTGCAAATATAATGGCATAGTTTGTTTGTGATTCAATGAATTCATAAGTGTTGTGGTTGTATTCAGGCTCAAGGGGCACAGTTAGCACATTTGTTATATTAATTGTATATTTTCTTATGCTTTTAAATTAAATGTTAATTATAAATTCTTAACATGTTTACTTATTTGGCACTATGATAATAAAACTTTTGATATGTTGTAATTCTGTATGTAAACGGAACGTCATATGACATTATATTTGATCATCATGACATTTTTCAATAAAATGCTGAAGTTTGTTACTTATTTTGAAGATATTTATGCATTGTTTGCATCTGAAAATAACATCTTTTTTTAATTTTTAAGCATTTAAAATTAACATTAAAAGAACTAAGTAATGAATATCATTAAATTTCAAAAAAGTGCATTCTTATTTAAGGAATCTAACTAAATGAAATGGCAATCAGGAGACATTTATAACAAAAGAAAACATTGAATCTAGACAGGATTAAAAGATGAAATATTATTAATGTTTTCCATTTTTATTCTGTAATTAATACAGATCTCTCAATTTTGTGTAGCTGTTGAAAAAGCTGGGCACACAGTGATTCACAAACAATTTTATGATACACTGAAGATAACGCCTGTAACTGATCCAAGTGAAATCAAACTTAGAGCAAAAACTAAAGAAATCAACCTTCGATATTATGCAGATGGTGATGTTAGTAAGTTTGTGATTAACGAAATGATCTTCACACTTTACCCAAAGAGGTCTCAACTATTTTGAATTTGTTTTTATTTAGATTGGAGTTTCTCTTGATGAGACAGTGGAAGAAAAAGATTTGGATGATCTTTTGTGGATATTCAGATGCCGGAAAACAGCAGTAAGACTAATATTTAAATAAAATTTAACATAAAAGTAACTTTTTAGTTATTCTTAAAAATAAAAGTAATTTTAATAACTTACCATATGAAATTTTATTTCAAGGCACAGATCGCTGAAGAACTTGATGGAAAAAATTGTCCCTATAAACTAACAGGACTCCGTAAAAGCCCATGCTTGCAGCATCCAGTTTTCAACAAGTAAAGTCCTACACTTAACTTTCCTAAATTTAATATTTTGTGAATATTAATGTATAGCAATACCCTTGATTTACAGCAGGTTAAATTACAGAGTATGTCCATAGCTGAAGAATCTTTTTAAACTAAATCATTGTAATAATGTCTCCTGTCAATGATCAAGCTCATATACAGAGCTTAATGCACTGTATATGTAACCACATTATTTCAAATGCATGCCCATTTGCCATATGTTTTAGTAAAAATAAAAAAAAATGCATGACATGCATAAAATATGTATATTCCATAAAGAATGTAGTTTCGGGAGATCTCTGAGCAGTAGACACTTGTCGATCTGGTAGATCTTGGAAAAATCATGTAATGAAAATCCTGTCATAAACCAAATGACTTCAGATCTTACAAAAGATGAAGAATAGACCTTACAAGAGATAGACCATTTTGCTTTTCTGCTGAATTGTCTCCAATCATTTAGCTCCACATTAAATTCTGTGCGCTTTTTAATCACAAGAAAATTCTTAACAAAAAATAATTCAAATCCCGTTATTATGAACTGTTAATGCGAATTTTTCCTTGGACTTATCCCCGTGAATGCTACTTCTATGTAAAATAAGCAGTTTCATTTCATTTATCTAGTCTGAGAACCTCAGTTTAACGAATTCCTAGGGACTGAGGAAAAAATTTGTTAAAATGAAAATTCATTAAAGTGAAATCAATTTTACATTAAAATAGAAGGCCGGGACCGAGACAAAAATTCACTAAACTGAAATTTCGTTAAATTGAAGTTTGTTAAGTGAGGTTTGACTGTATTACAAACAAAATATGTATTCGTGATGTAAACAAACTGCAATAACCTAATGTTATCAGCAGGCTTGATTCATAACATACCCGATGATGGTTTCCTTTCATTCTGGATAATGCATTCTAAATTTTGGTCACACACAATTCATAATGGGGTTTGACTGTATAATGTTTCACTTAATTTTAATTTCAAAGAACAAACAGCTAAGCACAAATAGATTTGAGGCTAATGATTTTTAAAAATTAACAAAAAAAAACAAAAACATCCAAAATAAGAAATGCAAGATAAGTTTTTCAAAGGTCAGGAGTCGCAATATTGAAGACTGTTGAGTCTTTTAAAGGCTACAGGGTCTACAAATTAGCAGGATACCCTATGAGGATGGTGTTAACTGAAATGCATCTACACAATAAATACTCTGTTGCATTGCTTATCTGGGATATTGTTGCACATTTATAATTAATGTAATCTTTTACTTTAAAGATTTATGTAGTCTTTTATTATGACAATAATAACAGAACTAAATTTATTCTGCCTATCTTTTCTCATAATAAAAGAAAATAGAGAACTACTGTTTTTTACATATTGTATTTTGAATTTGTTACATGATCTGGGTTCTGAGTCTGCTTATAACTAATTTAATTATGAAAATATTTGTGATCAGAAGCTAGCAAAGAGGGTTCCAGCTTCACATTTGTTGCTTGCATGCAACGTCAGAACCAAATTCCTCACCACTAACAGTGATGTTATGCTTGCAATTTTGCAGGAATCCGAGGGCAACTCCTTGCACACGAAAATAAAATCTTTAGGATTGTGTGTATAATAATTGACTTGGAAGAACTAATAGCAATTTATAATTTCTAGGATGAGTTGAAGGCGTTTATTCAGTTTGCATAATTTCACTTTAGCATATTTATCATTTTTCAGAAAAGTGTGTTTTTTTGAATAAAATAAATAAATCCTTGATAGCTTTTAAATTTGCTTACAAATATGTCCTTGTGTAAATAAAAAAAAAAATTATTTAGGTTTTCAGTAGCACTTTTAAATAAGACACTGAAGTCTATCATTTAAAAATGGCCAGCTTATTGAAAACAAGGGAAATTGGGGCCATTATACTAAGTGATTAACCCTATGAACAATGGAGAGTGTTTACAGAACCCTGAATAAAGTATGTGGAAGAACATACTGCAAGAACACTCTACCCTTGCTATGGTTCATCTATAACCAATATAATATCAAAACTACTGTCCAATTTCTCTGCCACTAATTGATTGTCATAGCCATTCAGTCAACCACAGGAGACATATTGACTTGAGTGTGGGAAGAGATGGACTATCGAATGGATGTGTGCTGTATAAAAAATTTTATAAAAATTTTGTCTTTGTTGTGACATGGTAGGTTGTGAACTGCTTCTTGCATTGCATTTTGTTAGCTCTAGTAAATCAGCTTTCTGGTAAGTGCTCTTGTAAGCTAGAGCCTGATATATGCTAGGATTTTTCTAAATCAGGCCCTTATTGTATTAATTTTGAAGAACTAAAGCAATGGTAAAAAGTAGATTGACTTTATTTTAACTTCTTTATTTTCAGATATCAGTCCGAAACAAAGTTACTTCGTTACATGAAATACTTAGAAAACAAGGATCTCTCATTAGTTCATTCAATGATACCACTGGTGAGTGAAATAGTAAATAAAAACTAAGGTTCTGGTTCTGATGAGAGGATCGTTTTTCTTAACTGAAAATCCTTATGAAAATTTTAAGAGAGTAAAAAAAATTGAAATAAAATACACTATCCTAAAAAAAAGTGGAAATCACATGAGGCCACAGTCAATGCAAAGCTCTGTGAAGAAATTTTGCAGAAGCTGTGGCACACATGAAGTAAAATGCCCTGGAATGCTATCGATTGCCATTATCCTTCTTTATGATAATGCCCATCTTTACTCTGTCAATTTGGTGAGGAATATACTACAGGCATTGGGTTGGAAAACTTCATCATACTCCCTATTCCCAATCTCTCCCCATGCGATGTCTGCATTTGTTGTACAGTTGAAAGGAGACATTTAGGGATATTAGATTGCTTGGACAAAGAATGTTGATTGGATAAAGATGTGGTTTTGTTGGCTGCCCATAAGCTTCAAGGATGGGGTTGACTATCTTATCCTAATGGGATAAATACGAGGTGTTACCCAAATTTTCCGAGAATCTATTTGTAAAAAGCAGAAAATGTATTTTACACCCTAATCACATTGGAGCAAATAAATTGAGGAAATGAGAACAATTCTTTAAAAATCTACAGAAAGGTTTATAAAACAAAAATGAATTAGATATCTAAATAAAACTGATTCTTTCCTCATTAACACTGGCTAACAATGAAAAAACTTTTTGAATGAATTTGCCTTATTCTTGTGGCTTTTAGTGAGCTGAATCCAAATCTTTTAGGTTTTTTCTATGCACATAGACACTGCAATGTTAAAGTAATCCATATTTTTTGGGCCACAAGGAAATTTATCAGGCCCCAAATTCTAAATAATTTTAAATGTTTCATTGAAAAACAAGCTATCTATGGGTGACGGAAAAAAAAAAACTGAGATCAGATACGGATTCAGCACAAAAAAAACATAAGAATCATCTCTTAAAGTTAAGAAAATTTATAAGTTATTCTTTGTTGGCCTGTGTAATAAGCGAAAGTTAATCTAGGTAGCACATATGCATATATACAACTGCATATATAGTAGCTGTTTTGTTGAGATATGAAAGTCTTACTTGCAGAAATTGATGCTTACAAAAAATGTTTGTTTTACAAACAATCCTTTTATAATGAATCTTAGTTGGGATGAACTGTTCATGGTATGCCTGTATAGAACAGGACACAAATGTACAGTTGGGTGCAAAAAGGTTTTTACCTGCTCCGTAGGGACTGAGCTTACTGGATGTTGATTGGTTGCAAAATCAGGTACTTGCACTGAGAGTCAGGGCAGATTAGAATGGACCTGTCCCTTATGAATGAAAATAGGGTAGCAGGTATACGCTTGGGATGTGCTCGTCACTTTCTCTCTCCTGACAATAATAAGCGATAGCGGCTGACAGCAGCATCGTTAAAGTCTGCCTACTGCCTCAAATAGCAGAGTTCAAATCCGATATGGATAGACATGTTTTTTTTTTTTTTTGTTCATTATCGCGTTTTTGATTTAGTTTAAGTTTTAAACAGTGTATTTAAAGAACACCATAAAGAGATTAAAAATTTTTCATCCAAATGTGCAATTTGATCTGTTTATTTGAGGGTCAAAAAACTTTTCATGTTAATTGTCATGTTATGCTTTATTCTATACTAGCTGAGATGCCCGTCTTCGCCGAGCTTTTCAAGGCAAAACGAAGGCGGGGAATCAGTATCTATCTACTCTAGGTATATACAAGTGTTGTTTAAGATTTGATCCTGGGACTTAATTGTCATTGCATAAGCTGGGCGAACGGGAAATTGTCGATGTTTGAACTCTACAAAATGATCAGTAGCCTGTAACGGTATTCTTGGTATTAAAGCAAATTTGCCTGCATTCTCCCCGCTGAGTATTGTAGCCTGTATTGAACCTGATAATTCGGAATTGCTGTTGTATTGTTTAATACCCAAAACATTCAACCTAATGATCGTCGACCTTACAATTTACCGACAACTTCGAACGTTGCTGTGGTTTTTTACCTGGCAGGGAATCAGTGTATATGGTGATATTATTTTGTGCCAGCATATAGAAAGTAGAGTTCGTCGGATTTTAATACCATGGCTTGACCCTCTGCAAATAGACTAGAAATCCACCCGTCACATGACTGGTGTCAACCGTACAGGTTGAAGGGTAAAGAAATGAAAGTGGAGCATCAATGATTTTCAGAACACATTCTGCAACAATATACTGTTCAACTGCATATAAAAAAATCAACATTAAACATTTTTCATTTTATTTAATTAATAACAATGACTGAATATTGTGTTACCACAACAATCCCTGGCTTCGGATGGACGTCTCGGACAGACGGATAAGAGAATTATAGTATTAGATGGACTATCATTGCAGAAACTTTACCTTGCATGAGATATACATTGTTGGTCCGTGCATATTGTTGCTCATGCAAGACTGATCAAGCAAATATATTTTAGTTTTTTTTAATAAAATATACACTAATTCATATCATCGTTACTTTTACAAAAATCCTCTTTTGTTCAAATCGTTTAATATTTTCTACTATTAAAATATATAATTATATAATAAAAAAAATTTTCGGTTGGTTTTGGCATAACTGTCATTGATCGAGCAGTCAAAAGAAAATAGCTTCCACTTACACCTGTAAGTCACTTCCGCATCACACCATAACGAGTGCTGCATGAATTTATCTCTTGATTATGCATATAATTGTACCGATACCGTGCACCATTTACATTAAACTAATCTATTTGGTTAGTAATGTATTGTTAATAAAACAAAAATTCTCAACAGAACAGCCAAAGTGACTTACAGGTGTAAGTGGAACATAGTTGAGATGTCACGTAAAACTTGCCTACCCCCCGATGCCAAGATAAAACTTAATGGAATTGTCCCAAAGTAAGCGTGTTCGACTGGACACCTCGAAAAAAAAAATCTCACTGGATTGAGGTATTGTAAGGAAGCTGAACAACTTTGACTTAGGTAAAAACCTTTTTGCACCCGACTGTACATTAACATCTCTTCCATTAATGTCTTAATTTATCTTTTGTTCTTATTTTATGCAAATGTAGTCAAAAAACAGCAGATCAAAGCCTTAATGAATATTTCACTTAAAATGTAATCATCATTCAGTAAGAAAAAGCATGAAAGGGAAACCATCATTTTCTGGAAAATAAATAAAATGAAACTGCTGATGAATGCAACAAGGGGAAAAAAACTGACCTCAAATGTGTGCAATGTTAAGAGTTAGTCTGTGTTAATTTCTTGAAATCATCAAATTCACATATTTGCACGATGCTTATGTTTTTTACTTCTACATTTTATCATATTTAAATTCTAAATGCAATATGTTTGAATATGAATATGCAGTAGAGTCCTTCTTATCTGGTTGCCCTTTAAACAATCAAGTTTCCTTCAAGATTTTCCAAGCCCCCTCCCCCCCAATCATAAGCATAAGCATATAACAAGTGAAAATTATGGAATTTAACTAAATATAATTCTATATGACACTTGTAAAATATTTATATACAAAATACTTTAATTAGTATACATCATTTTTATATTGATTTAAACACTAAAACTGCTATTTTGTGTGCTTATTTTACTAACCAGTCATTTGTTTATCTGGTCCCTATAGACCAGCGGTTCTCAACCTTTATAGTTCCGCGACCCTTTTAATACAATTCCCCATGATGTGGCGACCCTGACTGTAATTTTTTTTTTGTTCAATGGCCTAAGTAACTGTTTTACATATTAGAATACAAACAAAAAAAAACTTATTTCCTATGGTCTTAGGCGACCCCTGGCAAATCGTTATTCGACCCCCGACGGGGTTGCGACCCACAGGTTGAGGACCGCTGCTATAGACTGTTAGCAGAGAATCTACTGTATCTCTAGTTCAGGGAAAAAACCCAACAAAATAAGAAATACTATTCCTTTGAGATGCATTTCTGTATTTCATACCTTGTTTATCTTTACGAATTAGAGGGTTGTCCTTTTTATTTTGAGGATTTCCAATTTTAGAATAATTGTAATGGAATATATAAGAAATAATTGAAGATATTTTAATATTTAATTTTCAATAGGCATTTCATTTTATTTTTCCCCAGGGTTCTTGTACAATGAAGTTAAATAGCACAACAGAAATGATGGTAAGTAGTTTGATAAATAGCATCAGTAAAATCAAGCCAAATTATGATTATTTAAGTACAGTAACATTTCAAATAACTATGATCATATTGATATATCAAAACAATCCAAAACCATTTATGCAAAATCATGATACATATTACCCTATATGTACCAAATTATCCACCAATTAAACTCAAGTCTTTAACAGATAAACTACAACCACTAAGGATAATAGCAATAAGATATGAGGCAAGAAAAACACTCTTCCACAATACGAATAAGAATGTGCATTTCAACAGTCAAACTATCATATTCTGGAAACTTGTTTCTCCTGCCTTTTATTTTACAGGGTGCTTCAATGGGCCTTGCTAATCTGTTAGTTGAATAACTTGCCAATGGGCTGATGTAGTGTTGCCAAATAGTGTACATGAGCAGGAACCTTATTTATGGAGTCTGGTTATTTTCTTTGAAAAATTTTTTAGTGCCAAAATGGACCGATATTCAATTGAAGACTGTATTTTCTTAGAATTTTTTATTGTTTACGACTATGGTTATTCTCATACAGCATTGGAATGCAATTTTTTTTGGCAGCAAGTGCGAAAATCGTGGGTTGTCCAATTCAGGATAAAACGTGCACGCAGGTTGGCAACATCCACTTCATCCAGCCTCAATCGCACCTAGTCAAAATTTTGAGTAACTGTGCAATGAAAGGAAGGCAGTCCACAAAGTATTTGGCCCATCCAGGTCATGCCTCTCTTGCAGCATCAGATAAAAATATAAGACATTTGGAAATTGCTTTACGCATCAACAGGCAATTTCCATGTCTTTGCCCCTCTAAAACAATCACTAAAAGGTTGGTGGTTCAATTCCAACGTTGTAGAGTTTGCTGTTTTGCAATGGTTCTGCTACAACCACAAGAATCTATAGATTAGTGCACCAATGATAGTCATGCCTTATGTTCATGGATATTTCTTTTAAATTATTTGAAAAAAATTGCTTCCCAACATCTAAAACAGTTTCTATCAAAAAATCCTCATTTTATACTGCTGACCATGAAAATTATCTGCACCTTCTTTTCCTACTGAAAATTTTATTAAACTATCACAGGCAGATAGATGATAGTACAAATGAATACTGATTCTTTCCTGCATGGATGTATTGTTTAGCATCCATAAAGCGTGAGGTAAATATGGAGTAAAGCCTCCATTAATGGCTATATAGGCAGCTTGCATTCCAGTCTGTTGTATGGCCCTTTGAGCATTGGATAAAGGCTCTAAGTACCCTGTATTTCACATGTTGCAGTGATGTTTTGCTTGTGCCTATGATAATGCATATAGTTTGATAATTGACCTTCTGGGTGTATCAATTTCCATGGTTAGCAGGAATATTTTGAATAGCACAAGAATTATAACTTGTGACTATTTCAGTTGATAAAGATAATTTTGCAAGATATTAATGGGATCCTAGGACAGACTAAATAGTATAGGAGCACCATGTAATTATAAGAAGTGTTATCAAAAAGCTTTGGGCTTTCACACAGGAATGGAGAATGAATGGTATAGCATTAGGCTACCGGATGGTGCTACATGACTTCTAAGAATCAGCATGCTAAGTGATACTGACATAGCTTAACATGGTATGGCTTAGCACTGCTTTGTGATGAATATGCAATGTCTTGCTGTTAAATATGAATAAGTAATTTGAACAATGTGTATGTATCAAATTGGGTGTTAAATTTCCTACCTATTCTCTTGCATTGGCCATCTGTAACTTTTTCCTCTTCTGGAATAATTACGGTATACTGAAAGGGTGAAGATTTGCTACTGTAGAGGAGATTCAAAAAGAAATGATAGTTTGGAAAACCTGGAAAAAGTGATCTGGTAATGGCAAGATTGCCGGGATCATTGTATTAACTCCCAAGGAGACTATTTTGAAGAGGATGTAAGCCTCTCAAATTTCAAATATATACCCTGTTGTGGGGTTATTTCAGAAACTTTTTAAAGTGTTACATTTTAAGTATGGATCATGGGGAACATGAACTATATTAACTGGCGCTGAGGTTATTAATAAGCTTTAAAAAGGAAACTTTGTATATCCATTTCATCAATACTTTACTATTTTGTAATTAAGGATTTGTATTGATGGTGATTTTACAATATTTTTCTTCTTTTCAGCCATCTTCATTTCCTGAATTAAGCATGATGCATCCATTTGCTCCACTGGAGCAAGCCATGGGATACCAGGATTTATTTAAAGATTTGGAAAAGGATCTATGTGAAATAACAGGCTATGATAAATTTTCTTTTCAACCTAATAGGTAAGAAGATTTGCAGTCTTGAAAAATATATAATACAATGTATAATTTTATATGGAACCATTTAAGTGACTAGGTTTTTTTTCATAAGGCTATAAATAGTATTTAGAGCATGGTCATTTCCTGTAATAAACTTTTCTTAAGAGAAAAACTTTTCATAATGCATTTAAAAAAAATGAACAGTATTTACACTGAGTGACCATTTAGTTAAAAGTCCAAAAATAATATTGAGTTGGTCTATCTTCATCTCTGATCAGTTTTAAGGTGATATGCTAAACAAAAATTAGAATTTTGGGTCAAAAATTGAAAATTCTGAAAACTTTTTATATGAATTTTTAATTCTTCTATTGATCTGTGTAGTCCATTCTTAAAAATTCATATAATTTTATGAAGAGGAAAAAACCCATTTTTAGTACCCATATCATCCAAGAACTTGTAAAATTTCTCCAACATTAATGAAAACATACATTGTCATATCAATGAATTATGACCAGCACCCCTTCAAGGCACATGCATGGTTCGCCCCAACAATGATTTCACATTGCAAAATTTGCATAACAGGTTGACAAAGCTTTAAAGCTGGTGCATCAAACTGCAGGTGCATGAGCCTCAAGACTGGTAAACGTCTGGATTTAATGGATATCCAAAAAGGGATGATAATAGGCTATCACAGCAAGGGTGGCACCACCTCCAAAACGGCGCAATTTGTAAACTGTTCACGGTCCGCTATAGTGAAGGTGTACAAAGAGTGGACAGCAGGGACAGAAATTGCGTCCCAATGCCATCACTGTAAAGGGTCACAAGCCATCAACCAACGGGGTGAGTGGCAGCTATGACGACTCGTAAAAGGTGACAGGAGAGCCACAGTCCATCAACTGACCACCAGATTCAACAGTGGTGCCAACAGACTTGTATCCGACATTACCGTTGAACACACCCTGCTACGGATGGGCCTGAACAGTCGATGCATGGTTGCTGTACCCATGTTGACCAGGGATCATCATCAATGACTCCTAGACTTTGCACGTGAGCACCGCCATTGGACCACAGACGAGTGAGCTATGTCGCCTTCTTCGACGAGTCAAGGTTTTTGCTACATAAGATTGACGGGCGATGGCGAGTGCGTCGTGAACGCCATGAAAAGAGACTGCAGGAGGCTTTTGTGGGCCAGAAACAGGCTGCTAGGGCTTGTGTGCATGTGTGGGAGCAGTTAGGTCCACTGATTCGTCTAGAGGGCAATTTGAATGCCTGTGGCTATCTGTCAATCATAGCGGACCAGGTGCACCCGTACATGCTCACGATGTTCCCCCAATGTGATTGTGTGTTCCAGCAGGACAATGCACCCTGCCACAAGGCACATCTCCTTCTGGATTGGTTCGAGGAAACACTCTACTGACTTTCGAGTGCTCCCTTGGCCCGCTAATTACCTGGACATCAATCCAATCGAACATCTGTGGGAGCACCTTGATCGCCATGTACGACAGCTGGACCCTCCACCTACGACTCTCAAAGCTCTGTGAACAGCGTTTCAAGCAGAATGGACTGCCATACCATCGGACACATACCGCGCACTTCTTGCGTCCATGCCACAACGCCTAGCAGTAGTTATAGCGGCGAAGGGTGGCTACTTCCATTACTAATCGGGTGGTCATAATTCAGTGATATGACAGTGTATTTTGGAGCAGCCTTAACACAGCAAAAATCAGTAGATTATTAAAAAAAATTTTCCTGAAAAGATTGTTTCCTGATTCTAGATTAGAGGCTACATAAGTACCCTCTAAAGAGGCTACATAAGTTGTTTTTTTTTTTTTTTTTAAAGAACAAACTTATGTAAGAAAATTTAGGTGAGAAGATATTTGTTTGAACTTATGAAAAACTTTGATTAGCATTTTTTCAGAAACAAATTTTCAGTACATGCATATCTTTCAGTACACTTTTCTCTGCTTCTACTTGGGCATTCTGGAAAGAGAGGAGTGTAAGGAATGCAGGGTGAGAAGGCCAATTCAATCCTGCCATAAAAACTGTTTTCCCCCCCCCCCCCCCTCCAGAAACTGAGAGTTCATATTACTAAATTTACGGGTGCTCGAATAAATGCTTTTTAAAGAAAATACTTTTTTAAATGATAAAATTTCACTCAGTGGACTCTGTAATGAAAAAGATCCTCTTTCAATGATGCAAAAATGAATCTTTGTAGCTCAAATGGAATGATCGAAAAATGTACCAGAATTGAAAATGCTAATTAGCTATAAATTTGCAAAGAAACAACTTGTAGATAATTTATTGGTATCATTATCATCTACTAATTACCAAATTTTGATTAAAATATTAATAAATAAATTTTGGCTTAGTGTGTTACCTTAATTCTTCTAGGGAACTTTGAGTATATATTATATGGAAAGTACAAACTCCCATTTTTTTATATAAGAGTCTTGAACAAACGCAGGGAGATTGGGGAACCAATTGACTGCAGAAACTGTGGAACTAATGTACTGTAATAATACATAAGAATGTAAAGTGAAAGTTAAAATTTACATCATTATTTTATGCTCCCAGATTGTGATTGGCTTACCATCAAATTTACTGGATGTTCAAAAAGTCTGGTAACATGGCAGATATCTCAAAGCTGCCAGGTAGGAGAGATCTGATTAGTGTGGTTTATAGGTAATAGGAGGGTGGGGAATTCATTGCCGCACTCAAATTTGACTTTGACCCCCAAATTTAAGGTAGAGAAAAATTTCCGATTGCTATCCTATAGAGCAACACCACATTAGTCTAAAAACAATTTTTAATTACACCCTTCCCCCTGAAAGATTTTGAGAAAATGGGTGAGAAAATCACTCGAGGTCAGGTTGGGCTGGCCAAGTTGGCTGAGGTGTGCTTCACTGCAATTCGAATGTGTTAGAAACTCAGCCAACCCAACCCAACCCAATCTGACCTTGAGTGACTTTCTCTCCCATTTTCTCAAAATCTTTCAAAGGGAAGGGTGTGATTAAAAATTGTTTTTAGACTAACGTGTTGCTCTACAGGGTTGTAATCGGAAATTTTTCTCTATCTTTAATAGTTTTTGAGTTAGCAAATGGATGACCTTAAATTGAGGGTCAAAGTCAAATTTGAGTGTGGCAATGAATTCCCCACCCCTCCATTACTTATAAACCACACTCATCAGATCTCATCTACCTGGCAGCTTTGAGATATCTGCCATGTTACCAGACATTTTTTGGACACCCTGTATATTCTATAAGGCATGACTTGCATTTGGATAGGACTAATAAGCTAAGTTGACCAGATATTTTTGACGCCAATCCAGGACATAGCCATGAAGAATCTGGGACACATAATTTTTGACAATCAAATAATTTATCAATATCCAATTAATATATTTATCCTTTTTATTAAAAAAAAAAGGACATTTACTGATT
Source organism: Rhysida immarginata (assembly GCA_023313115.1). NCBI lineage: Eukaryota > Metazoa > Arthropoda > Chilopoda > Scolopendromorpha > Scolopendridae > Rhysida > Rhysida immarginata. The sequence goes on along the minus strand of JAHWFO010080167.1, from coordinate 461,603 downwards.
GCGGGGCAGTACACTGAAATCAGTTACTGTCCCGCACAACCCGGGACGGGATATCTGGTCACGCTAAATAAGCTAACATTGTATCAGTAGGCCATGAAAAGTGAAAACTAGATAAGCATGTGGAAATGACAAGAGTATTACCAAAAATAAGAATTAAAATGTCTGATATATTTTCTTAAATTGGGGAATGGCTGCATTTAATTGTAAAATGTAAATATAAAGAAAAAGAAGCATTTTTTATTAAATTTGAAATTTACTTGCTTTAAATGTATTTAATATATTTAATTTCATGTTAATTAAAACAGTGGTGCCCAGGGTGAATTTGCAGGTTTAAGAGCAATCAAAGCATATCTTGAATCTCAATATCAAGTTCATCGTAATGTAAGAAATAACACAAAGTATTATTTAAAATTATGTACACTGATCAAATCGATAACAGAGTTATATATGTCATTAATTTCTTAGGTTTGCTTAATTCCTACTTCTGCTCATGGAACCAATCCAGCAAGTGCACAAATGGCTGGTATGAAAGTTGAACCTGTCAATACAGAAAACGATGGCTCAATAGACATGAATCATCTTAAATCTAAAGTAAATGACTGAATGTACTATATAATACTTTCATCAATTTAAATACTGTATAAAAATAGAATTTCTTTTTAGATTGATAAGCATAAAAATCACATTGCTTGCATCATGATTACATATCCTTCAACAAATGGAGTATTTGAAGAAACTGTTAGGTTTGTAAAATTACATTTAATATTTAAAAACTATGATGGCAATATTATGATAGGGCTAAATGCTTAAATGCTGAACCTTCTAAATACACTTTAAAGTTGATTTTAACTTTATGGCTACTGATTATTTAACTATAAGTTATCTGAAAATTTGCTTCCACTAAATATTTATTCTTTTTAATATTTATTACTAAGACCATTGATATATAAATTTGAAATCTGGTTGAGGACATCTATCCTAAATGTGATATTTGTTTTTAAGATTATGGTGTGCAGTTCTGCTCTCATTTATACTACTTTATTCATAGAATCTCAGCCAAAACTCTATTCTAATGGGGTTAATTAATCTGAGTGCTTTTGTCATGGTCATTTATCAATGATGTATGCAATCTTAAATACTGTTTAAACAGTTTGGTGAATGGAGCAATATCTAAACAGCAACAGGGGTTAGGAATGCGTGCATGGTCATACACACTGAGAGACGTGTCGAACACCGTAAACTGAAGCAGATTTGCTCACTGCAGCCAGTAGAACGAATGAGTCTGAAGAGCCGTGTCATAGTGCAATGGAGCAACACCTGAATATCAAGTTCTGTTACCAAATGGGGAAAACTGACTGAGACTTTCCAACATGTTCAACCAGAGTTGTACACAACTGGACAGTGAACTTTTTCGCATGACAACACCCACCTACACAGTGCAGTCTATATGTGTGCTGCTTGCTGGATAAATTCTGCATAATTATTTTTTAATATCCACTGTACTCCCTGGAGTGGCACTTGCAGACATCTTTTTTTTTTTTCCCCTGCCACAAAGAAATCCTGAAAGGTGCACATTTGACAGGATGTGTGATGTGTTTCGAGCAATTCCAAAAGAAGCTTTTGCTGACAATTTTCAGCAGCTTTACAAACCATGTCTAATGTGTATTGCGGTCAATGGCAATTATTTTAAAGGTCAATAAAGGAAGTCTGTTTATATCTTCTGTTTTCTGATATCATTCACTGAACTTTTTAGAGACATCTTTATGTATCTTTTTGTAGACATCTTCATTGACATGCTAATCTTTAGCATAATAAAATTTATTCAAATAAGGTTGATGACAAAGTACTTGTAAGGTAACAGTTTCTGGCAAATAATGCAACTGTTAATGGCTATGAACAAATGTACCCACATGTTATTTGAAGAAATTTAAGATATTTTAAGGAATTTCATTTAAAAGATTCCAAAAGAATTTCTTTCATGCTTACATTAAGAAATGCTCATTTTTATAGAGTTTAGATACAATTGTTTACCTCATACTAAGCAAACCATAAGTAGAAGGTAAAGCATTAATGAAATCTAATTTTGACTTTATTTTAACATTTTCTAGGGAAGTTTGTGATATTGTACATTTTTATGGGGGCCAAGTTTATTTAGATGGAGCTAACATGAATGCACAAGTAGGACTATGTAGGCCAGGAGATATTGGAGCAGATGTATCTCACATTAATCTTCACAAAACATTTTGCATTCCCCATGGAGGAGGAGGACCTGGTATGGGCCCAATAGGAGTGTGAGTAAATAGCATCCTCATTTTCATTAAAACATATGATTTAAAATAAATTAATGATATGTTCTTTCTAATTGCCACAGAAAATCTCACTTGGCACCATTCCTTCCTTCCCATCCTGTTATCAATCCTCTAGCTGCAATGGGTAAACAAGCCAAATCTTTTGGAGTAGTGAGCTCAGCTCCATGGGGCTCTAGCTCCATTTTACCAATCTCATGGGCATATATCAAAATGATGGGAGCAAATGGCTTAAAAAGAGCAACACAAGTTGCTATCTTAAATGCCAATTATATGTCAAAACGTTTAGAACCATACTATAAAATAGTATTCAGAGGAAAACAAGGTAAACACCAGTTGAAATTGCATGGCACTGCATTTATATTTACAATGTTAATTAAAAGAATCTTTACTGTATTCGCAAAGTCAGTCATTTTGTTGCCAATTCTTTTTTTTTTTTTTAGTTTGGACTTCAGATTCAGTTAGAGCAGCAGTTCCCAACTTTATTTTACCGCGGAACCTTACTAGAAATGTGACGTTTTTTTGAATCGTTATTAATTTATATTAAATAATAAACGCAATGTTATTACGGATTAATCTTAATTTTAACTTTAGACTTTAAATTATGAGTGTGGAAATATTTCTTTGTATAAAATAAAATTATTTGGGAACCACTGGGTTAGAGCATCAAAAAGTAAGTAAAAGTTATAGTTGCCACACTTGTCCTGTTTCTGGAACATGGCCAAAATGATGGTTAAAGTTAAATATTTTGGTTCTGTGACCCAGCTTGAAGGGCCAAAATGTTAACCACCAGTTTGGCCATGTTCCCAAATAGATAGGATATGTGTGCCTCTTATAACTGCTGCTTACGTTTTGATGCTCTATTCAAATCTGAAGTCAAAATCAAAAAATTCGAAAAATTTAGCAACAGAACTACTGACTTCACAAATCCAGTAACATTGTATAAATATTGTTGAAAATAGTTTTATTTTTTAATAATTACTTTATCTTCTAATGAATTGGCAAGATGATAGCAGAAAATGAATGTTGAACCAAAAAATTTAATGTAACAATCACAAAATATATAAATATATTGAGATGTTTAGTACATGTAGAGAGCATAATGCTTCAAGTTCACTGTGGGTCAATCAGTTAGGGTGTCAGCACAATTGGCTGAAGGTTCCGCGGTAAAATGTTCGTCAACAGATACAGATGGCGCTGCTATTCTCTACACATTCCGTCCCAGATCTGTATTTGCTCAGCATTCCAACTGAAATATGTTTGCATGGGAGTCTGCGAATTTTGTCCTCAGACTGCCCACGTTGTTGCTACAAATGGTGGTCATTTTGAAAACATTGTTTTATAGTTTTTCCCCATTAGCAGCACCATCTGTTGGGAACCACTGGGTTAGAGCATCAAAAAGTAAGTAAAAGTTATAGTTCGCACACTTGTCCCTTTTCTGGAACTTGGCCAAAATGATGGTTAAAGTTAAATACTTTGGTTCTGTGACCCAGCTTGAAAGGCCAAAATGTTAACCACCAGTTTGGCCATGCTCCCAAATAGATAGGACATGTGTGCCTCTTATAACTGCTGCTTACGTTTTGATGCTCTATTCAAATCTGAAGTCAAAATCATAAAATTCGAAAAAATTTAGCAACAGAACTACCGACTTCACAAATCCAGTAACCATGTTTTTAACATTGTTGAAAATAGTTTTATATTTTAATAATTACTTTTATCTTCTAACAACTTGGCAAAGACAAACTTTGTAACTAATTTTGAAACTTAGTGCGAATAAATTCCCTGGTTTCCTAAGCAGAACGCAGCAAACGTACATTTCTAGCTTCTTCCATTTTTCATTAATTGATTTTTCAAATTGTCACCGGGGGACACCCAGTACATTTACAAGGGCTATGATAAAATTGGAGTTGAATTAAACAATGCAGGCAATCTCAAATATAACTAGATCAGAGTTTAATGTTTATTACAAACACAAATTCAACTGATAGTAGCATTCAAAAAAGAACATTGTGATTCTCAAAATTTTGAACTATTAATAATATAGGCTGTGCTAAAATAAATATGGTACTTTCATTCCTTTATCTCTTGAACCTTAAAAGTGGAGACCTGTCATGTGATGGGTCAATTTCTCTAAAATCCAATAATACTGGATAATAAGTCTTACACAATTGTGTAGAAAATTATGAAATATGCCAAAGTTTACCCACCTTCATTAGCCATTTTAAACAGTGCTTCAAGACATTGCAGAATTTAGTTGCAGTTTGCTTGGATATCCTAGCTCAAATGGCCATTTTTGTTGTCACTAATCATAGATTTAACATTTGAACAAGAAAAATTTGACCAAAATTGTTCATTTTTTTCCTTTTCAAATCTTAATCTTGTCGTTGCTACTTCATGAATATGAGCCATAAGTAATTATCATTAATTGCTTTATTTTGTAAGACTGCATGATAAAAATTTGAATCATTAATGAAGTCTGACTTCTTTTAATTAATATGAATATGCCAGAATCCAAAAATGTTTTTCTTTTCGTGTTTAGTATTTTTCAAATGACTACTATTTACAGTCCAGAAACTAGCTTGCTTCATAAATTCTTTATGCTATTTCAGCTAATAATATTTTACATCATGTTGAGGAAATCATTGTTAGGACTTTGAAAAAGGCAGGATTAAAAATCATATTGGTCAGTGGTCAAATAAAATGATGAACCATATAATATTGGATACGATATTTTAATACACTATTAAATTTACAGAGTGGCCATGAAATTTGAGTATTCAAAATTCATTTGATAATAATTTTGTTTTGGCAAATTTTATATCTACTTTGATTGGATATCATTAAAGAGACCTACCAATCTTTCCAAAATGCCATTACACTTAAGATTTTGCCAACCTCTTCCAAAGATGTGATACAATAACAGAGATCACCTCTAAATCTGTGTATGGGAATGCCATAAAAAATATAAATGGACAACAATATTGGCAAGCGAATTTTGAATATAATACATCATATGGATTAATGCTGATGATTGCTAGACAAATAATATATAGTATATTAAAAATTGTTTTGTGGACAAGTGGAGTTTCCTTCCTTTCACCTCTCTAGTCAGTGGTTTCTTAATTATGAAATATTGTAGAGCCTTCATTTATTTTGTTCTGATATACAGGATGTTTACAAATGATTACAAGAGTTTGACAAATTTATAGTGGGTTTTACTGCAGGGTTCATAATCTTGATCAAAGATAAAATTCCATGACTTTTCCAAAACTTTTCAAGGCAATTCAATACATTTTCCAAAACCATAATCTTTTATATTTTTAAGAATATATTTACTTCATTTATAAATAATTATTAAGAAAACACTAAATCTGTTCAAAAAACAATTTTTCCAAAACTTTTCCAAAACTTAAGTCAGAAACCATTGATTTTCCAAAACTTTCCAGGCCTGGAATTTTTTTTTTTTTGATTTTCCATGACCGGATAGTGTTCAAGAACTGATGGAGTTGATGGTGGAAATGTGGTGGAGCACTATCCTGTTGAAAAATGAACTCTGTACTTTATTCTGCAGCTGTGGCATGAGCCAATTTCCAAATATCCCCAGACAAGTGTACATTAACACAGTTTCTTCTGCAAAGAAAAATTTGCCATAAATTTTGAATTTTGAGATGGCAGGTGATTCAATTCTTCCTTTTTCACAATGCTCATAAAAAGGCTGCAAGAAACTCACGAAATCACTGCAATTTGTAAACACCCTGTGAAACACAAAAACTTCATGAATATTATTATATCATGTTAATTTTTATTATTATTATTTTTTAGGAATGGTGGCCCATGAGTTCATTATTGATGTTAGAGATTTTAAGAAAACTGCTAATCTTGATGCTGTAGATTTTGCAAAAAGATTACAAGACTATGGTATGCAAAATTTTAATCACATAAAATGCAGCATTGTACAGTATAGTGGAACCTCGCATAACGAGCACCTCCTGTAACGAGTGATTCGCGTTATGAGCAAAGCATATTGTTTTGCGTAACGAGTGATGTTTCGCATAACGAGTGAGGAGGAGATAAACAAGAGGCAGCTTCTCTGCTAACCCTTGCTTACTCTAGATGGCGCTTCTAGTGAATAAGAGTTTCTCTTAGTGGAAGCTTCTCCTTCTTCCCAATAACCTTCTCCCTCCTCCTCCTCCCCTATTTAAAAAATAAAAACTTTATATATTATTATAAATAATAAATTAATTACATAAATATATATTTTGAGTATTTTTTTCAGTATGGAATGCATTATCATATTTTACATTGATTTCTATTGGAAAAATGGTTTCGCTTAACGAGTGTTTTGCTTTACGGGCATGATTCAGGAACTAATTAGGCTCGTTAACCGAGGTTTCACTGTATTTGGATAACTATGTATTGGGGTTGCAAAAATATACAGGACAGTACTGCTGGATAGCCTATCCTCTTGCTTCAGGGGCTGCTTCATAAAATGATAATTGAGAAATTTTATTTTGCTAACCCATTCATGCCGAAATTGGTAAAAATGGAAATTGAGACTTCATATCTTAAATTTATATTCTGTAGCATGTAAAGACAAAAAATATTTTACAAAGACAAAAAAAATTACAAGAATATAATTAAAAAGGGACTTAAAACTAATAAAATTTAAAAGATTACTAAATAACAAAGCTTTTAACAGTCCAAGTAATCTAAGCCCACTGTCCTGGCAATAATTTTCACACCTCATAGAAATGGACTTCATTGTTGACTCGGCACTTATTTAAAAGGTGACGATGTGAAATGATAACGATGATAACAATGATAACGATGAAAAATTTTGAATTCTGAAGGTCTTGAAGAATTTGAATTTTGAAATTAAGGTCCAAAAAGTTCACAATAAAAATTTCGATGAAATGAAAATGTAGTCCAATAAATAGGCAATTATTTCATGATACTTAAAAATTAAACATGCTCCATGATAACTTAAAATAAAAATTAAAATTAAAAATTAATTTTATTTTTTTAATTTTTACTTTTAATTCACTTAACAAGAAAACTAAGTAGTGATGTCAGTTCCTGGCCCGTTGCCTACAGATTCCAAATTTAGATTTTATTTAAAATTATATGCTGTCGTCCATAGATGTAATTTTTTTCTGTCTTTGTAAATTAATTTTTGTCTTTACATGCTACAGAATATAAATTTAAGATATGAAGTCTCAATTTCCATTTTTACCAATTTTGGCGTAAATGGGTTAACAAAAAAAAAATTCCCAATTATCATTTTATGAAGCAGTCCTTGAAGCGAGAGGATAGGCTACCCAGCTGTACTGTCCTGTATATTTTTGCAACACACTGTATATATGGAATATAGTTAATAACGTTTCTAAAAACTATAGAAGCACAAATGATCTATTACTATCACAATAAATATGAATTCTAATGCAACTTCTAACCTTAATTTCTGTGAAAGTGAAACCTTGTACACTTAGTGCCAAATTTAATAGAGGGTTTTCCTTTTTATGGAGAATTCTTTAAATTTTATGTTCAGCTTTAAGCTGAAATTAAAGAGACAGTGTCAAGCATCATAGTGGGCAGTAGGTGCTATTGTGAAGTGAAACTTTTGTTTTTATAATTATTATAATTATTGAATTCTACAGGGTGTCTCGTAATAGAGTGAATGAAAAGTTGGTAAATGGTAGTATGGTTGATTCTAAGCAAAAAAGTTCATGTGAATATGGGTCTAAATTTGAACGATAACAGAGATATGAACAGAAATAAAAATGCCACCAAGATCAAGAAGGTTAATAACTCAGTTTCTATAACGTCTAGGATGATAAAACTTGGGGGAATAATAGGGTGCATACAACTGTGTATATCATTAAAATTTGATCACATTCCAACAAGTAGTTTCTGAGTTATGCATTCAAAGTTGTAACACTAACTGCAAAAAAAAAAAAAAAAAAAAAAAAATTAAAAAAAATGATAACTCCATTTATATTCAAAAAAATAGAAATAAAATAAATATTAAAAACAGTTTAAAAAAGTCACCCGATGTGGAGAAATTTCAAATATTGAAAGAGACGAAACTGATGAAACGAAGTTAGACACCGTTCCTTGGGAGCATTGGATTGTTTTTGCAATGGATTGTTGAGTGTGACCCTCAGTTTTCAACTTCATAATTAATATTTTGTCTGCAGTACTGAGTTCACGTGTCTTAACCATCTTAGCACAAGAAAATAAAATCAATACTACAAAAATTGTCTTTTATATTTTACTTATATCACTTGATTAACCTACTATGATTTACATATCATTTGCATACAGTTGCACATTGGTTAATCGTTACCACTCTTTTAGACTATTCCATATTTTTAAGAATTCAAAATACTTAATATCATTTCAGTGGACCCACCAATTTCTCTTGTAAAGAATTGTTTAGCAATAAAGATTAACAAGCTGTAAGCCCATTGATGATGGTGAAAACCGAAATGATGCCTATATGTTGTTCATTCTGGATTTTTTTTCTGTTTTCTTACGTCAATAATATGGCCAATTTTAGCACATACTGTAATTTCTTAAAATATTTAAACTTAAGTCTGCTGATTTGCAATTCTTTTTTAATGTTATGAGATAATCTCTTCTGCATTTTTTTTTTCTTTTAGGCTTTCATGCACCTACAGTTTCTTGGCCTGTTTCTGGAACACTTATGATTGAGCCAACTGAATCTGAAGATAAAGTGGAAATTGACAAATTTTGTGATGCATTGATTTGTAAGAAAAATGTATTTTTCAGTATCAATTGAAAATACGAGTTAAACATTAGAAATAAATATATATATTTTCCCATTAATTTGAAAGCAATTCGGCATGAAGTCCAAGATATTGAAGACAGGATAATGGATCCCAACATAAATCCCATAAAAGTAAGAAATCTGCAGTAAGAAATTAATTTAATTCGGGATTGCAAATTTATCTCAGACTTTGATTTGATAGTTGGCACCCCATACGCTTGAAGATGTTATTTCAAATGAATGGAATCGGCCATATTCAAGAGAAGTAGCTGCATTTCCTGCAGTAAGCAATTTTACAGTTAATAAATAATTACGGTAGTAAAAGTTAAAATCTTGATTTAATTTCTTTTTCAAAGTAAAACATTACAAGCTAGGTTTTCCCCCCCTTTATTTTAGGCACATCTACGCTCAGAAACCAAAGTTTGGCCTTCTGTCAGTCGTATTGATGAAGTATATGGTGACACGCATCTTGTCTGTTCTTGTCCTCCAATGGAATCATATCAGTCACCTTACATAGATTCAGTTGATGAAAAGCAGCATCATGTTGCTAGTGCTTAAACTTATTCAATGAAGAAATTAACTTTGAAAACAAGTTATTGAGATGGTTTTTTTCCCATTGGCAGCTATTTATTATTCTTTTATTTCTAAGTAGTAATAAATTTATTTATTTTTTATTTGTTTGTTTCTTCCTTTAAATTCATAAAAAAAAATTCAAGCAATCTTTTTGGAGAGATGCAAGTACAAAACTTTTTTTTTTACTTTCATAATATACTTGAATGACTATGATCACATCACAAAAAATTGGTTTATCATTAGTCTTCATTAAAAATTACATACAACTCAAGATTGTCTTTAAGTAAAATAAGAATCACCAATGAATAAAAAAGCCTTAGATTATTAGGAACCAAAAGGTGCTTTATACTCTTACTGGGGTTTGCCCTTCCATCTGTAACTCTGTTTTCTCAAAGTATGATAGGTTTTCAAAATCTTTTTCACCAATCGATACATTTTCAGTTTTTCTGCATTTTTTCACAGTAAACATGACCAAAAAATGAAAAAATGTTAAAGTTGGAAGAAAAAGTTAGTGATTCGGTAAATGGAATTTAAAAAAAAAACAAAACAAAACTGATGTATGCTGTGAATTTGGCCTAGTTATTCCACTGTCTAAATGATTTGGAAAAGCAAAGAAAATTGCTGCCGCATTTGAACAGAATGATTCATCTAGTTATTCCACTACATTTTGGAAAATTTAGTGGTTAATGAAAAACTGAATGGAGTGATGTGGATGAAGTACTGCATCAAAGAAGCAACAATATACTGTATCTGTTAGTGGAGCTCTCTTTATGGTGAAAGCAAAAGAATTTGTATGCAGCAGTGATTGGATCGAGAGATTCAAGCTTCATCACATTGCTTTCGGCAGTGGCAAAGCCAGTAGTATGAATACCATAATAACTGTATTTTATTATGTACTAGCTGATACCTCCGGCATTGCTCAGGCTTTTTTTTTGATGAAATTTTGCAATATCTGAATGTGATTATAAGTAAAAATGAACACATTATAAAGCTTACACTTAATACAGTAAAAATTCATGGCAAACTATGGCCCTCTATCAGTTCTACATGGCTTTGCTCTGTTGGAATGCTTTGTACAGCTGAGTGAGTTTTACAAAGTGCTGGAGAAAAGATGTGTAGAATATTATATATGGTTTCAAAAGTGGGAGGAAATAGAATGAAAATGAAACAATTCTTCCATTTCGAAAACTGTGCTGAAGTCTTGTCTTTCGTTGAGTGGCCGACTCCTCTTCATCAGTTGTTCGATAGGCAGCCTCAATTTCTTTCATGAGGCTTCCTTTTTTTTCTTGGGTGGTGGCAGATGTAAATGATCGTTTGTCTGTATGCTCTGCAATTTCAACAATCTGAGTGGGATTATTCCCTACCTGGTAATCTGTTGTTGCAATTCGCACTCTGCTCTCAATGTCTTGAAGCAAAAACTTGAGCATCATTACTTGGTGTGCTCTAGCAGTCGCCAATTCTTCTGTTGACACGCTTGATGGCCATCTGGGAAATGCAATGGCCACTGGGTCACTCACCACTTGCTCTGTTGCAGCAGTACACTGGCGAGACTCAGCGAAGGGACTGCCCAACGACTCGCCGTGCTTTTGTCCACTGCCAGATCACCGTAGACATTCTACAAGCGCCTATGAATATCTGAGATGCCCTGATTTTCCACCAAAAGAAACTCAATCACTGCCCGTTGTTTGGAACGCACCTCCATTGTAGGCGCCACTTGAACAGCTCACTATAGCGCTGTCACATATCAGACATCAATGAAACTTTACGAGACGAAGCGGAAATGTTTGAAAATGTTCCACAAGAAATGTCCAGTTTTTTCAACCAAAATTGGCCGAGAAAAAAATTGTGTTGCATTACCTACTGAACTCCCCTCGTATATTGTTGGTCCGCGCATATTGTTGGCGAGATACCTCCTATTAGTATGCCTTGCCCTTATTTTGAATATCAATTATTATCAATGAATATTATTGTTTTGAAATCTCGGGTAGACAGTGACCTTCCTCTAGCTTTGAAGATCAAGTGTACAAAGTTTCTTCAAGATCAGAATAAACCTGTAGTTTGTAAATAAACAAATGCACAAACAAACACTCCTATTTATACAGTACAGGACCGCAAATCCAGAAACCACAAATCTGGATTATAATAATTGCTTTAATTGTATTAGTGTGAAAACTTTTATTTTGAGCGAAACTATTTAATTAAATATGCACACGTGTTAACTACATCTGGAAAACCACGAATCCAGAAGGTTTCTAGTCCCGAGCATTCCGGATTTGCGGTCCTCCACTGTACTAGGTAACCACAAAAGTTCTTGCCATTTTTATGTTGCCATAAAAGGAAGTGATAGAAGATATGCAAATGAGTGTACAGTGTGGTCCAAAATCTGTCGGGGGGAGGTTAGCCTGTATAAATACAGGGCTGTTTGTTATTCACATCAATCACATCTCGTGCAGAAGTGAAGACAGTGGAGGTATCAAAGGAGATGGTTAGGTCTTGTTTGCTTTATGACTTCAAGGTGGGCTTGTCAACAGCAGCATCAAGTCACCTAATGTGTCTTGCGTTTGGGGATGATGCTGTGAATGAACGCACCGCAAGGCATTGGTTCCAGAAATTGAGGTCGGGAGAACTTGCCATTTCTGATGAACCTCGTAGTCTGGTGGACTAGACTCCAAATGGTTCACTAAGAGCTGCTATCAACTGGCCAAACCATCACTGGGGACCTGTACTCCCAGCAGTTGGAACGTGTGCAACAGGCATTGCAGCAGCAGGAGCCAGCATTGGTAAATCGCAAAGGGGCACTCTTCCTTCATGACAATGCCTGGCCACATGTGGCGTGGGTGGCCAGGGAAACCATAGAGTGGCTTAGCTGGGAAACTGTCATCCACCTTACTCACCAGATCTTGCTCCAACGGATTATCACCTTTTCCATTCTCTGGACAACCATCTTCGTGGAATATCCTACCCAATGATGCAGACCTACGAGAGGCACTCACGGACTTCTTTGCAAGTTTTATAGCCAGGGGACTGATCAACTGGAGACACATTGCAGAAGTTGCTAGACTCCAAAGGGGATTACTTTGGGACTAGCGATACGCTACTTCTTGTGTACATCATTTTGTTTTCCGGAATTAAAAACTGCAAGAACTTTTGTGGTTACCTAGTACCTAGATTGTACTTTGAAGTTTTCACTATTATTAGTAGGGTTAAACCTAAATAAATCTAAAATAAGCCAAATTTATTAAGTTTATGTTCTCTATACAGCAACCCACCCCCTCCCCACTGGGCTGATAATATGAAACTGTTAATACAACATTTGTTTATAAGGACTTAAGAGCTTTGATAACGATTTATTGCATGAATGCTACGGATCACTTGCACGTGACATAAAGCACGTGAAATGATGCTATTACATCTGCATTGTTGTTTTATTCAAAAGTAGTAAATGTCAAGGAAAAAACGTCTCTGAAAATCGGCCCTTACTGGAAAAGGTACATTACTGCCCTTTCCGACGTTAACTACAGCCATTCTGCTATAATTAATGTATGTAAAACATGAAATTTGTCTGTTTCGAAGAAAGGCATGGTGGCAATACTGAATGGAAAAGGAAAATTCCAGGAAGGATCGATTCCAACTAACCAGAAACAGCAAAATCCTTGGGTTCCCACAAATCGAACACCACGAGGTCATGCAGAAGATCAAGCAGCTGGGATGAGAAAATCCAGCAAACCAGAGGGGGATCGCAAACATTGTAGGAAATAATAAACAAACATTTGCAACTGGAAAAACGTCACAAGAGTCGTGTTCATAAGAGGAACTGTCAGTAATGCACATTTGTGTTAATAAAGTTATTTCATGTGGCTTTCTGTTTATTGTGGCCTTTTCACTAATCTTAAAATTCTCTAGTATTATCTCACTATATCTCCAACTAGCAAGGTAACAGATTGGGAATAATATTTAGAAAATATGAGGAGTGTTCAATAAGTTTCAGACTGCAGGCTTGTACAGACAATTGATGTTCAGGATCTTAGTGAATTTTATGGAGGACACACGTAAATATATGGTGAAGACGTTGTATAATTGTGATATACCGATAGAGGGTGCACGTATCGTGCCTGAAGTGTTATGAGGAGTTACGCAAGGGAACACAGTCCAATATCACTGCAGAGGTGGATGTGAGTGTCGGAACTGTTCACACCAAAACATTGCAGTACTGCAAAGTGTATGCGAAATGGGTACCCCATCATTTGGAACCAGCATAAGAAGCCTTCTGCATCATGTCACTGGACTTTTTGGAGCACTATTCTGATGATGAGGATTTCTTGTCAAGAATTTTCACAGGGATGAGAGCTGGTGCCACCATTATGAACTTGATACGGATTTCAGATTGACAGGGAAGTGCAAGATGCAGTTCAAACAACAACCCAAGACTTTCTATGAGAAGGGTATTTCGCACCTAATATCACAGTGGATGGGAACTGTTCACACCAAAACATTGCAGTACTGCTTGACTACCATGGTCAATATTTTTGAAATAAATTCATTTGTCTAGTCCCCATTGCGGTCAGCCTGTTACCTATTGAATACACCTCAATGAATATTTAGTGCCAAACCTGAAATAGCTTCCCGCCTGCATTAAGCGCCTGGGGGTCTACCAAATATTTACAAATAAGCGCCGGACCTTCAATAACCGCCCAGGCATTTATTTCAATTCATTTCATGGATTTTTCCTCTCTTGCTGCTTTCTCACAGGAATTTTTGCTCTCCCAACTGCCACTGCTAAACAAGAATTTAGATACCAGCATCATTGTCTTCTAATTTCTTGCTTTTTAATTTTGGATTCAGTAAGCAAAATGGCTGATGAAAAATGAAAACTTCACATTTATAGTATATGGCTGAAAACCATTCTACAGAAGCTACAACTAAACAGTTTAGCATTGATCCCAGGGCCGTACCCAGAAATTTGCTTGTGGAGTGGGGTACCCATGTAACAGATTTAGTTGACTTGGTGGCAATGGGTGGCTACAGCACTTCATGTTGAAATTTGGTTACTCACTTAGGAAAAGAACTACTCTTTCACAGAGGGATCCTGAAGATGTAGTTGATAATGCGGTCACAGAAGATAAAGTAGTTGAAGGTAATTTGATTGCAGTGGACGAAACTACTGTTTTGTGTGATATGGTTGCGACACGGAATAACTTGTATGAGAGTTAGGCAAAAGAACGTAAAACAGGTTTTACGTTCTTTGGTTAGGCCTAATTTAATTCGAATTGCGCTCTAGACGAATCAGTGACCTAAATGCTCCCAACAGAAGATCCCCCACACGTGCACTACCCCCACCAGCCTGTTTCCTGGCCCACAATAGCCTCCTGCAGTCTCTTTTCATGACGTTCACGACACAATCGCCATCGCCCGTCAATCTTATGGAGCAAAAACCTTGACTCGTCGGAGAAGGTGACCTTAGCCCACTCGTCTGTGGTCCAATGGCGGTGCTGACGTGCAAAGTCAAGGCGTCGTTGATGATGACCCCTGGTCAACATGGGAGCAGCAACCATGCGTCGACTATTCAGGCCCATCCGTAGCAGGGTGTGTTCAACGGTAATGTCGGATACAAGTCTGTTGGCACCACTGTTGAATCTGATGGTCAGTTGATGGACTGTGGCTCTCCTGTCACCTTTTACGAGTTGTCGTAGCTGCCACTCACCCCGTTGGTTGATGGCTTGTGACCCTTTACAGTGATGGCGTTCGGATGCGATTTCTGTCCCTGCTGTCCACTCTTTGTACACCTTCACTAAGCGGACCGAGCGGACCGTTAACAAATCACAAATCGCGTCGTTTCAGAGATGGTGCCACCCTTGCTGCGATAGCCTATTATCATTTCTTTTTGGATATCAGTTAAATCCGGACGTTTATCCATCTTGAGGCTCGTGCACCTGCCGTTTGATGCACCAGCTTTAAAGTTTTCTCAGTCTATTATGCAAATTTTGCAATGTGTAATCGTTGTTGGGGCGAACCATGCATGTGCCTTGAAGTGCTAGTCATAATTCATTGATAAGACAGTGTATAAGCTTACTTTTAATAACACAACACAAACTAAACTGCTTTTCCGCAAAGTTTTTATTGCACATTAAAATTAATCTTGTTTAACTTTTTGTTTTTTATATACAGGAAGTCCCATTTAAATCGTACCAAGCAATTATCTCGGAAACTACGCATTGTACGAAAAAATGTCCAAAATTAAAAGTGAATTATTTCGCGGGGGAAATTCTTTAGCCAAAAAATCCCCCCCCCCCCTTTATGAGGGGGGCTTGGGGGGGGGGGGGGTAACTTTGAAATCTTAAATAGGAACCCCTATATTTAATGGTATACTCAGATTCAGATTATACAAAAATTCAAAATATTTTAGTGCAAGAGCAGAGTCTTGGGGGCAGCAGTCCTATGGAGACACAGTCTATGCATGTGTATTGAAAAATATTGGATTTTTGAAATTTTGACTTCGGATTCTTAAAGACCATTAAAAAGTAGAATAGGAATGTCTGTAAGACCCACTCTCTATCTCTTTGTCTTCATCAATAAAAGTGGGTTCAAAACTTTAAAAGTTCCACACTATCTCCTAAACGGTTGGATCAATTGAAAAAACACCAAGAATAAAACATTTCTCGAATATTGTGTACAATCTGAATATACTTAAATATCTGAATATAATTAAAAATAGGGGTTCCCATTTAAGATTTCAAAGTCCCCCCTCCAGCCCTCCTCACAAGGAGGGGGGGGGGGTAATTTTTTGACTAATGAATTTCCCCCGCGAAATAATTCACTTTTGATTTTGGACGTTTTTTCTTACAATGCATAGTTTCCAAGAGATTTACCTGATACGATTTAAATGGGACACCCTGTATACTTTTATTACACAGCTTTTTTAGTGGCATGCCAGCTTTTTTTGGCTTGCCTGCCAGCTGAAGTAACACTGGAGGTTGGCAGGTATGTAATTACAGTTGTATTTTTTTTAATAGTTATTCCGTGACTATACTGGATGCTAACAACCTGTTCATTTAGTTGTTTCAGGCAAACAAAAATGATTGAAATTTCCTAGAGTAGACTGTAGTGAAATTTTACTACAGACTACTCTAAAATTTCCCGTGTATTATCATCCTCTATCGGCAGATTTCAAACATTTTTTCTACCTGAAACAACAATACAATTTATATTCACGGGGAAAAAAATCTGATCAAAAATATTAATTCTCAATATTTAGACGAAAAAATAACAAAAGAAATTCAATACGATAACATATTTGTAAAATTAGAAACATAGCCTACAATCATAGAGAATTGTAGGCTATGATTAGAAAAGTAATATCTTGATGTTATGAAAATTCATATATTTATTATTTACAATAACAGAACAATAAATTGGCAATAATCATAATAGAACAATATAAAAAAAAATTCAAATAAGATAAATTCAGTATTTTTGTATCAAAAGAATAAAAAGGCACCCAAAAGCAACACCACCTAAAGATAAGGCCTGGGCACTGAAACGTCATTACATTGTTAAATCATCTCAGTAGGGAATTGTTAACCGTATTTCCACCAATAATAAGCCCTGAATTTCCCCAAAGCCAACTAGAAAGACAGGCCGGGGCACTAAAAAGTCACATGACCAAAGTAGATCCAGCAACAATCCAACCTTCATTGTCTCTATCTAGCATTTCAATAATCAGTGTATTTTCGTTTGTTGGAAACAATGAAGATTGGATTGTTGCTTGATCTATCTTGGTCATGTGACTTTTCAGTGCCCCGGCCTGTCTTTCTCGTCGGCTACGAATTTCCCCAAAGCCAACTAGAAAGACAGGCCCGGACGCGGAAAAATCACCTGACCATAGAAGTCCGAGTAACAATGTAACCATCATTGTTTCCATCTTGGTTTTTAACAATCAGTATTTTTTCGTTTGTTGAAAACAATGAAAGTTTGATTGTTGGTCGGACTGCTATAGTCAGGTGACTTTTCCGCGTCAGGGCAACACCTTCTAGACACAAGGCCTCGGCACGGAAGACTCTAACATCAAACAGTAGGCAGCAAGGCCAACTATAAATACAAGCCAGGGCAGTCGAAAACAATGCAAAAGATGATTTTCGTTGGCCTCGGAATTTCCCATACTGAGGTGATGTAACAACGTAATGACGTTTTAGCGCCCAGGCCTTGTCTTTAGGTGGTGTTGCCAAAAGGCCGGGGGGCCTGTCCAGGGGCATCCTTAAAAAATTATAAATCAATCTAAAATTATATAAATTTGTATGGCATTAAACTGCAACGACATATCAACAACAACAATAGCGACAACAATAATAATAGTAATGATAATCTTCTCTCTTTCTTCTATATATATAAAGAAGGATGTTTGTGGGTTTGTTTTTTATACAAATCTACAGTTTTATTCCGATCTTGATGAAATTTTGCAGACTTGACCTTCTGATGAATTCAGAAGGTGTTGAATATAAGGCCTAAAAGAGATGAACCAAAGCTCATAAGTCCAGCCAAATGAAAGCAAAAGGAAATTGCTATTAGGCAATTGGAAAAAAAAAAACTAATTGAAAACAGGCCAATTGTTGTTTTCAGCTAAAAAAAATATTTGGCCTATTGGAACCAAATGCAAAAAATGAACGAGACGTAGAAAACAACTAAAACGAAACTAGCCTTTTGAAAACTCTAGCTAATTGAAGACAGGCCTATAATTAAAAATTTTTTAGGGGGAGGGGTTGGCCTCAATAGTCCCGTAACTGTTTGTCTGAATTCAATGCCAAGCTTAACAGGTGAGCTCAGGTAGGTACTTGTACGAATACCATAAGCAAAATTTCTAAGTGTTGAAGCATTCTCGAGTTTGCGTCGGACATTCAGACAGGCAGTCAAACAGACTTACAAACAGAACGAAACCATTTTATGCTTTTTAGCATATCATAATGTAAGGTAAGTTTAGACTTAATTTATTTCTTGCATGCAGCACCATGAATAAAATGTTTGCAATAATCCAAATGTATTTTTTCTTTTTCTCAAATTTCAAGTTCTTTTCCTGTCAATTAGCTTCAAAAGATGGCGTCGTTGCCTGCGGGAGAGGTTTTTCATTGAAACTGAAAATGAAAGTAAAGGCTTTGTCTGAACCTAACGCACATATGGTGCGAATCTGAGTTTTAAAGTTTTAAGTACTTTTCAGACATACGCTGAATTTTCTGATTATAAAGAATAAAAACAGGAGTAAACTTTCACTTTAATATAATCAAAGAAGCTGCTTGCCCACTTCACTACGAAGCATGATTGTTGCTGGTTAATCTCTAAAAACTGTTGTTGGTTAATTTTTACTATCCGCACAATCCCTAAGTCGTTCGTTTTGCCACGCGCCGAAGTCTGAAATTGAGAGAGGTTATTTAAAGAAAATTTTACGTGCAAAATTAAGAAATTTTTACTACTCTCGGCCCTGCGGGCCTCATTGGTCACTGTTTTCTGTTACTCGAACGCCTTTGGTGTTCTGTCTACGACGACCCCCTCCGGGGGTTACCTAAATATATATACCCCAACCTTTTTGGTTACAGGGGGCAGTTGGTTTCCCCCCGGCCAGATACAGGAGACTAATGGTCAGTACTTATTTTATTGGTCACAGAAACTATTTTTCAGTTTTTAGAGATAACTGAAAAACCTGACATCACACCGTGCAACAATCACGCTTCATGGTGAAGTGGGCAAACAGCTTCTTTGATTATACTAAAGTGAAAATATACCAAAACAGGATCTCAACACTTCAAAAAATATAGCAAAAAAGAGGATTAAAACATCATAAAGCAACCGAATGCACGACGGCGTAATGGCCGGAATCTTCGGAGGAAAGGGAAGGATATAGGATCCTAAGAACGTGAGTGTTTAGCACCATCCAATGGCAAATTCCGTCAGTGGGCAAACGATCAAATAACAAACGGAAAATGACTTTTATATAAAAGATTTTTTCTTTTTTTCGAAATCTCATGTAGACAGCGCTCTTCCTCTTGCTTTGAAGATCAAATGTGCCCAATTTCATCAAGAACAGAATAAAACTGAAGATTTGTATAAGGAACATACAAACATATATACAGGGTCTTTATAATTAAAGTTCCATTTTGACATGGCCATAAAAAAAAACTACTGGACCAAAAGCTATAATACTTGGTAATATTATACAAGAGGGCATGGGAAGTTCATACCCACCAAAAAAAAAATTAGTTCAAAAGGTCACCACCAGCATGGAATGGCGCTCTATGCAATATTCGTATACGAAATTAGACGCTAAGACACAGGTTAACAATGTGGTGTAACCTGCTTTCAGTAAATGGTGGAGGCCACATTCAACATGTAACTAATTTTAGTAACGATTAAAGACTTGTTAACTTGTGTCTAATTTTGGAATATTGCATAGAGCGCCATTCCATGCTGGTGGTGACCTTTTGTA
>JAHWFO010080167.1:400853-430653 GCA_023313115.1 Rhysida immarginata | reverse complement strand
TAAATGATGTCATTAATTTCAAATATCTTGGAATGTATTTTGATGCCCAACTAAATTGGCATTCACATATTTCCTCTCTGAAATTATTGTTACATAAGGTTATATGTCTAATGTACCATATCAGTCCCTATTGCCCTGCTTACATTAGAAAAATGATTTATAATTCTTTATTTGAATCACGTATTCGTTATAATTTATTAATATATAAATTTGGAACAGATTTTAAAGATATTATTAAGATACAAAATAAAATCATTAAACAAATAACATGTGGCACTAAGTTACAAGAATGTTCAATAGAACATCAATATAAGGAATTAAAAATCTTACAAATCGAAACTTTATTCGAATATATGGTATTCACACTTTACGAAATTCACACTTTACAAATTACTTTAAGAAAAATAACTTAAAAAGTAACAAACAAGAATATTCTTTACGGAAGAGTATAAATTTTGACATGCCTAAGATTTTTAATAATTTTGGAAAGCGAGAAAGACAATTTTATGTTCCGTACTTATTTAATAACTTACCAGGATGGATACTTAATTTAACATCTTTTAATTTAATTAAATATAAATTTTTATACTGGAAGAACACAAAAACAATCTGAATGTAATGTAAGCTTAAATTTGGAAGTAAAATGCTTCATGAAAAGAGTTTCCTTTAAGCTTATATATCTAATGTTATAACTTTGTTTTAAGAATAGTATATACATGTAACCCGATTTATATCCATACAAGCCCAGAAAGGGCTTCGGATTTTGGGGTTCAAATTTGGCCTTTGAAAATTATTGTAAAGTATTGTAGAGTAAATTTAAATTTTGTAAATTTGCTGATATAAATGATTCTTGTATATTTTATAAAAATTACCTCAATTCGAATTGAAATAAATTGAAATTGAAATTATTATTATTATTATTATTATTATTATTATTATTATTATTATGCCTTAATAACATGGTTTCAAACTTTTCAGCTTTTTTTTTCCTGGCTACATTTCTATCTTTGTCATTCATGTAACTAGCAAAATTTTTAATTAAATATTACAAGAAATATTAACACCGAAATTCTGTTTTATTTTTGGAAAAGCTTATAGTTAAACTCACTTAACTATTACCCAAAATTTTCATTAGTAACTCTATGCTTCAAACAACGCTTTAATTCATAAACTTTGCACAATGGAGAGTGACTTGTCACTGTTATTTTTATATGCATGGGTTTATTCCAATGAATGATGTAAATGAAATTACAATATGTTGACATTATGGCATTGATATTTTTACTCGCAATTAAAAAAAAATGGTGGTTTTCTTTCTTTTCGCTTTTTTTTTCTGGTTTTATAAATTAACAAAAAAAAAAAAAAAAAAACATCTAAAAAACTTCCTGGGGTCATGCAAGGAACAGTGCTTTTGTCTTTCATCGTGTTTTAAATCTCAGATTAAAAAGACTGAGAACTTCTGCCATTATTCGTTGTTCCGATCAATGAGTCGATCACTCGGAAAAGAGGAACCTGAAATTCTGAGGGAGTACAGGGAACGTTAGTATCTATATGCTATCAAAACATGATAGAATTTGGCCAAGTATTTTCCCAGATATGTGTTGAAGAGTGCGTCACTTTATGCTGTTAACAAACACCGAGGCGCCGACTGTAAAATTTCCAATCCCATAATTCCTCATTCACATCCACAAATGACGTCAGAAGCCATTGTGCAACTTCCCCATTGAAAATTAAAAGTATGGTATTCACACATCCATCTGTTACATAGGAAAAAAAAGTTCTAACATATAAACAATATATCACACTGCCTGGTTAAGCTACTGAACGACAACTATTATACAGGCCAACAAAAAATAACCTTTTAAAAACTTTTTTTAACATTAAGAAATGATTCTTATGCTATTTTTTTGTGTTGAATCCGTATCTGAACTCGGTTTTATCCTATCACTCACAGATTTCTTGTTTTTCAATGAAACATTTTAAATTATTCAGTGTTTGGGGCCTGATAAATTTCTTTGTGGCCCAAAAAATATGGATACTTTAACACTGCAGCCACTTCTCTTCACACGCATTACTTTAACATTGCAGCTTCTATGTGCATAGCTTGGAAACGTGACGCGAGAGAAAAAATCGAAAAGCAGAATCGAATTCAAGCACACTAAGAAAACACAAGAATAAAGCAAATTCATTCAAAAAGATTTTTCATCACTGGCCTGTGTTATTCTTCATTTATTTTTCTTACTTGAGTTTGAAAATCTTTTTCAGCCATTGTGCTTAACTTCTCCCTAAAGTGTTCCAAAAAGGCTTCTATTCTTTCATCAACATGAAAACAACTGAAAAGAAGTACAAATATATCAGATATTTAAACTTAATAAATAAGAAGTGAAATAAAAATTCTTAATTTCTAACAAAGGTTCTTCACCTAAATTTATCAGCTTGTGTATGAACAGCTACAGAAAATCCCAAAATTCCTAAAGTAACCCTACAGGTACAGTTCACTATATACCCTAACTGTTCTTGGGTTCTGAGAAAATCAAAACATGGTTCCTCCATAATCATCTACATAAAATCATACAAATAAATTTCTAAATTTTTCAGATTTTATAGAAATTAATATAATATTAAGATGAAAGAAGAAAGAGAGAAAGAGTTGTTTACAGATACATTTACAGTAACTTACCATCAGCAATTCCATAAGGCAACACTGGTGAATATCAGCTGGGCCAGATTGATAATAATTAGTCACAACTGAATTACAGTCTTCATCATTAAAACTAGATACTCTACAGTATGTAGTTCCTTTGGGTAATTGCATAATGTGGTGCTGAGATGGAGAAAAAATTTACTTTCCTTACAAATTAAATTCAAAATAATTCTTTTTTGAAAGGAAAAAAAAAATAATATATGAAAAGATGCACTAAAAGCAGCAAAATAATGGATTCTGTCATGAAGTCACAATGTAAGCTCACACAAGCAGGTAAAAAAGGATGCAGTGAGTACATAGACATCATTGCAAAGTGAAATGGTAACAAGGGAGAAAAACATGAGCTAAAAGACTTGGTGAGGTGGTTAGGTGTTACTGTTGTGGAAAATGCATTCGCAATTTCTTTGCGATATTACATGTAACCTATTCTGCTGTAAATGATACCATGAAGCAAAACCATGAAGATGCTATGACCATACTACCGTGACCCATAGACCTGGAAGACTAACAGATAGTACCTACAGAACACTGAAAAGGGTAGTGAAACAGAATTGCATACAATCAACATACAATTTAATAAAATATTCCAAGATGCCTCTACATGCACGTATGAAAATTCGCCCAGAGCTCTGAATTTTGAAGCTTCATGGCCAATCAGCCAAATATAAGCCAAACTGATGCCCAAGGCCACTTACAATAGTGTAAAGATTGACCAAAATTGAGCAAAGGTACATGTCTTACAAAGATACAAATGATGTTTAACAGATTTTGCACTGGCCTACAAAACCAAACAGATACAACAATGCTTGCAGGAAAACATACCATCTTTCATTAGCGTCAAAGAGTGGTCCGTTTCAAGGCCCGCTTTAAATATGCTAGATTATGAAGTGTGGACCTAAATAATGCTACTTGTTCTGGCAGTCCAATGAACAGCTGTGGATATGGAGTATACCAGGTGAATAATTCTTATCCAACTACACTGCCTTGTGCTCGGTAGGGGGGAGATAATGATTTGGGACCATTTCTAATAGTTCGGGCTCAGCCCCGAAAAAGTGAAAGAAGGTAGGTGTTGTTCTCAAAATTTTTTACCATTATGGAATGAAGAAGAAAACTGGGCAGGTGAAAAAAAAATGATTGTATTACCTTCTATTTTTGAAGGGTGCATTGAAGGAAATTCTACAAAATAATAACAGTATTCAAAAGTGTTTGCATACAAATATAAACAATAACAATAATGCAGTATTGTAAAGCCTCTATTTTTTTCGTTAAGAAGTACAATACTATGACCATTCCACTACAACAATAATCAAGTTAACAATAGAGTTGTTTACAAATTAAAATGCATAGAATTACCCTTAGGAGCAGAAGATTAAACCAGGAAAAAAGTTTCTAAATGCTATAAAGAACACCTAAAATTAAAAACCTTGCAGCATCGTCTACTTGCATCAAAATTACATTAGAACTCATTATAAAACCAGCCTGTTCATGGAAATTATCCTACATAATTCTTAAATGCACTCTCCTGAGTATAAAATAAAATCTTAAGATCTAAAATCCATAAATAAAATCTTGCAAATATTTTATTGCACCACAGTGGGCATGGAAGCATTACGCTATCTACATGTACACTGAGTTAGCAAAACTCATGGGATAGCAAGCACATTGATTGATGGGCATGGCTCACGAATTCACAGGGGTAACGGATTCTGGGAATGGACCATTAGACGTTGTGGGAAGATAAATGATTAATCAGAAATGGCACGTCGTCGCGAGTTGACGTCTTTTGAACGGGGTATGATAGTAGGTGCCCGACGCATGGGATGTTCCATTTCGGCAGTGGTGCAGGAATTTGGCTTTCCCCGCTCAACTGTCTCCAGGGTGTATCGGGAATGGCTGATGAAGGCATCACAGTCCACAACAGGCACCATACCGGGCGTCCAGCTGCCCTGAATGATCGTGAGCGGCGACACCTGGGACGAATGATTCAGAGAGACAGGAGCGCAACAGTGCAGCAAATCACAGACCAGTTCAATACTGGCCGCACTAGAAACGTCTCTCGGTAGACAATCCGTCAGAATTTGCATGCCCTCGGGTTTGGCAGCCGTCGCCCTACACGGGTGCCAATGCTTACCCAGTGTCATCGGACACACCGGCGTGCATTTGCCACCATCTTGGCTGGACTCTGCAACAGTGGCGTAACGTCATATGGTCAGATGAGTCACGATATCAACTGTACCACGCTGATGGGAGGCACCATGTGTGGCGCAGACCTCACGAAACGATGGATCCCGCATGCCAACAGGTGGTGGTGCAGGGTGGTGGGGCGTCAGTGATGGTCTGGGGTGTATTTTCCTGGTTTGGAATGGGGCCTCTGGTTATCCTGGACCAAACGTTGAATGGTCCACGGTATCGTCAACTCCATCGGAGACCATCTGCACCCGTTTTTGACATTTCAACACCCTGACGACGTAGCAGTCTTTCAAGATGACAATGCTCCACCACATCGCTCCAATGTCGTCTGCGAATGGTTCGAGGAGCATGCAGGAGAGGTCCAACGACTGAGCTGGCCAGCCCGGAGCCCTGACGTGAATCCCATCGAGCATATCTGGGATGCTGTTGAAGTCAGGCTCCGGGCACTGGATCATCCGCCCACGAACGGGCAGCAACTATCTTCGGCTCTGCAGACTATCTGGTGTGAATTGCCTCCAGAAGTGTACCAGGGACTTGCAGACTCACTACCACGCCGTATTGCTGCACTACACAGGGCCAGAGGTGGCCCGACCAGATATTAAGTAACTATCCCATGAGTTTTGCTAACTCAGTGTACTTTGGGCTGGTTTATGCATTACCTAGTTTGCAGGTTGAGACTATCTTTTATAATGGCATAATATACAACAGAATAATTCAACAGAATAATTCAAGACTGATCAACAAGGATTTTCCAAGAAAACAGACTCTTTGAATGTCTTTAAACCGTAATCCTAATTTTGCAGTGTTGCATTACTTCCTTCCCCTCCCTTCCTTCCTCCATTAATTGATAATGACCTCCCACGCTTATTTTTCCTTCCTCCTTTACTAATCCTTTCAGATATACCCTGATGATGCCCAAGTTGTACAAATGTCCCAGGAAATACTTACAGTACGGTTTACATATTTAAACATAAAATTTGTTTATAAATGAATTTAAATTAACACATTGATTTAATGATTACATGGACAAATTTCTTGGAAAATAAAATATGTGGATCAGAAATACCTTTACTACAGGATCAGAAATAACTTTGGAATTAAATTTTTCTTGTATTAAGGAAATCATCTTCTTTGCTTCCTGAAACATTAATTGTCAAATAAATCCATAGAGATCATAATTTTAAAGAAAATCAAAGATAGTGGACAAATCAAATAGGAAAATAAAAAATCAGAATTACTTCTCCAGTCATATTTCCTTGAATAAGGGCTTCAGTGAACACACTATTTTTAAAGTCATTTGCAAATTTTAATAACTGTTTCACTGTAATGGTGTTAATTATTTTTCTTTTATCCACTGTTGTCCACCGTATTTGTTGCAAAATGGAGAGCCTTAACCCTCTTGGAAACAAAAAATTAAAAGAAAAAATAAATACTTTTTATGTGACACATAATTACAAGAGGAAATGCTTCTTTTCTCCCCTTAAACTATCAAGCCATTATGAGTTTAAAAATCATGAAATCATTTGAAACATTACTGAGCAAAGTAGACAGTTTGCATATACGAGGGGCAGTCATAAAGTTCATACAATTGCATAGATTATATGTATAGCACCAAATTTGGTGGAGTCATCGATATTTCACCCGTGAATGCCATAAATGTAGAGGCCCAGCTCCAGTAATGGCCTCATCATCACTGTGAAGTCGTCTCCCACGAAGTGGCTTCTTCGTTTCACTAAACAGGAAAAACTCACTGGGTGTCTACCCGGTCTGATTTAGGAAATCGAATAAGCCACTTCGTGGAAGGCAAATTTAAGAGTGATGATGAGGTCATTTCTGCTTTAAGGAGTGGTTTTCCGAGCAGACAACGAGCTCTGCATTTACGTCATTCACAGGTGAAATATCGATGGCGGAACTGTGTGATTTTGCAGAGAGGCTGTGTGGAGAGGGATTGGCAACCCCACAATATTTGGTTGCCCTACGAAATTTGGTTAACCCCACCTTCTATGCAATTGTATGAACTTTATGACTACCCCTCATAGTATAAAAGTATATATTTATGAAATATAATTTACTAATTCTTGTATTACTGAGCAAAAGTTTTTTACTTGTGAACAGTTATTGGAAATGCCAAAATTCCAAAAAAAATAAAAATAAAAAAAAGAAAATTTACTTGAACATTTGTTTGAACCTGGATTCCCTAAAGTGTGCTGCTCTATGCTTTGTATAAAATCCAAACGTGAAAATGCCCACAGAAATTATGAAATCAGCTATTTGTCATAACAACTTAAATACGCCACCATCCAAGCAACTCGGCAACTTCCAAAGAAGCACAACAGTCTTGGTTATCACATCAGTGGCCTCAACTCATGTGGTAGTTTAGTTGAACCTGCCCAATCAGAATTGGGAGATATTATCCATAAATGGAAAGCTACAGGAGAAGAAAAATATGAAATCACGATAGTGATAGACCACATAGTCTCAGTTACCAAAATCAACCTATATTAACCAGGTTGTTCCATCAAAAGTAGCATGCCAAAATAGTGTGACTATGGGAGGACCTCCAATCATCAAGTGCACGATCTCAGCATAATGACAGTTAGTAGGGAGATTCTGTTGAATGTCCACATCACCAGAAAACAGATTCATAAAATCTAAACAGAACTTTTCCGGTAAGAATGATCGGTTTCCATTCTAGTGGCAAGAGCTGTTCCACATCAACAGAAGAGTATTAGAACCCAATCACCATCTAACATCAATTTACTGTTCTACTCTTCTCCTGCTATTCCAAATCCAAAATAGATGACCCACAAATCTCACAATTTCCTCAAGGTTTTTGAGTTTGAAATCTGATAGACTCTTAATAAAATACCATTTTGATAAAATATAATCTACAGTGAGAAATGAGCATTTAAAGACAATTTATTTTTCCATATTTAATTATTTTTAAAAATTTTACAAATTTAGGGATTATATTTTTCTTATAATCAGACAAAACATAGATACTGCTTGTCTTTACCTGAATGCGGATTATAATAATTTTATGCGGATATTATGCGGATTTTTTTGTAGTCTTTAATAAAATGAAATAAATATAAATTGTAACAACTTTTCATTTTATAAAACAATAGTAGTGCCAAAACAGTAAAATTGAGATTATGATTACAAAAAGGATTACGCATTTTCATGCATGTTAAAATGAATTCAGGAAGGAAAAGAAAAAACAATCCTCATGGACGGGATTTGAACCTGTACTTGCAAAATAAGATACCTAAAATCTATCTTTGTGCTACAAAAATACACTTAAATTTAATGCAAACATTTAGGTATTTATAAAGTAAACACTAATTAGTGATAAAATTATGAACTTTTTTTCTCTGGAAACTCCTCCAGTCAACGCGAAGCAGCTTCTTTCAATATTCTTTCATTATTAACCACATTCTTCCGAGTTCACCAAGGGAGGTGGAGAGATTGCAGACTTGATTCGATAGAGATAGCAATGGCGGCGAGGAGCCAGACTGACAGCAGTGAAGCTGGCATCATAGCAACACTGCCTTCTGAATGGTTTTCCATTTTGTGATGAAACAGAATGGAAAACGATGTTATCTCAAGCTATTCTAATTCATGAAAACATCCAGATTTTGTGAAGTGATGCACGTTTCCAGAGCTGCCAACCTCAAGGAAGTCACTGGCGGGAGATTCGATTTTCCAAAAGGAGTTATGCAAATCACACTTGATATTAAAATTTGCATAGTATCAAATTATCTACATAGAATTATTATTACAGAAGAATAGTATTAATTAAATCTGTAGTGAATTAAAATACTTAAATAAATTTAACCTATATTTTTATTATATAGTATTTATTTAACAACAGTATAAATAAACTGGGAGACAACCTCATTAAATTCTAATTTTATTAATAGAAGAATTTTAACAGTAATGATATAACTCATATTACTGATAGTGTATTTTTTTTATTCGCATCATAGTGTAGAAATAAATTTTCGTGTTCAATGAAAAGACGATCCAGTAAAGACGGTAGCGCCCTTGTGACGATCCAGAAAAGATAGTAGTGCTCTTGTGACATAATTTCAATATAACGAATCATGGCAAAGATAAATGGCAGATATTTTTCAACTAAACTTTAAAGTTCTAAAAGAGAATCTTTCAATCGAATTTTTAATTTTACAACTTCAATTAACTTTCGGGATATTTATTAATAATTGACATTTTTGTATTGGGAGGCGGGAAATGGTAGATATATCGTGAGTCTCCCGCCATTATCGGGAGAGTTGGCAGCTCTGCGTTTCCCTATTCTAGTCCATACACTTGAAAAACTTTCAATTTTAACTTTTGCCTCTAGATGAACAGAGTGAATATTAAGATTACACAATACAAGCAAGTCTGCTTTTCCACAAAGTTTTTTATTCACCATGAATATGCATATATTGACTGCAAGGTCAAAGTATGACAAAGATTAAGAAAATAGAGTATTTATACGTTTATATAGACAATCAGAAACAGGATATTATTCAATGAAATTAACAAAATCGACCAACTGGAGACAAGAGAATATTATTTGATGGTATTGACAAATCCAACCAATTAGAGGTCCATGCACTCCTGAATTTAATTAGCTATTGGTCAGTCTACACACTCTGCAACAATGAGGATTGTGGGTGATCCGCTCATCGGATTTTGGTGAATTTTTTTTTTTGTTGTTGTTGTTTTCTTTGGAATTTGCTGTTGAACAGAAGATGTAATGCTGCAGTTGAGTGTAAATGAGCACTAGATAATACTTATTAGACTGAATTTTGTTAATCTCATCAAATGGTATTTTGCTCTCTGATTGGCTGTGTAAATGTATAAATTTGGCAAAACTTGTCTAGCCTTATTTTTTTAATCAAGAAAATTACCGGTATTTAGATTTGAAAAAATTTAACTGATAAAACCAATATTTTTCTTACTTGCATAGACTGCTGGGTTTAATAAAGGAATTATAATATGTTTTACGAAGATAATTTTTAATAGCATCAAACAAATCATCTGTTACATAAAAATTCTTTATGTAGTCAAGGATGGTCTCAAACAGAATCTGAAAAAAAAACACAAAAGAAGTCTTAAAACAGCATCAAAAGAATATTTCTATCAATTTTAAATTAATAAATTAGGTACGATTCAAAATTATTATTGACACTTAATATTTTGATATCTACTCAAATAAAATCATCCCTTTTGCTGCGTACATCAAGATATATTTGCCCAAAATTTCATTACCTCTACCTGCGGAAACTGAAAATCAATCACAGGCTTTATAAAACGTGAAAAGTGGATAATTTAATCTTATCAAGAATGACCATGAAATTTAGTTATGCAGTGAGTGAAAGGGTTAATGAATTAATGAAAGAAATGAGAGATAAATTTTTAAAAGAAAAATATCTTAAAGGTGACTTCTCAGTTCTTGTCATGAAGACTGATAGGATGGCAATAAAGATTGACTACTTTTAATATATTTTGGTAACATACCACTATATTGAAGTACACATTGAAATTTTACTTGGTAGCAGCTGATAAATTTTTAAGGATACAATGGTAAAAATGATTTAAAATTTAAAAACAATGAAACTGAAATCAGACATTTCTAATTTAATCATATACTGTATCTTACAATTAATGACTCTTACAAGGAACCATCCAAACCTGTATCTCAGTTTCACGCTAGTTGTTAATTAATCCTTTAACTTTGATTTTTGGTATTATTGTGAGAAGAATTATAAAAGTATCACCCAATGTGTAGAGTAGTGTTTCATGGCAAAGGTCACACTGTAAATAAATACTAAATACAAAGCACTAAAAATGAAATACACTGCTGCCCCTCTATGTCGTGGAACTTGGGAGGCAAGATTTCACCACCCAC
Organism: Rhysida immarginata; assembly: GCA_023313115.1. Taxonomy (NCBI): domain Eukaryota; kingdom Metazoa; phylum Arthropoda; class Chilopoda; order Scolopendromorpha; family Scolopendridae; genus Rhysida; species Rhysida immarginata. The sequence goes on along the minus strand of JAHWFO010080167.1, from coordinate 419,842 downwards.
GACAATTTAAGTCCGTGATATAGCGAGTTTTTTGTAGAGCAACAAATGACACCACTTACCCGATATGGCAACATAAGGAATCGTGAAACAGAGGGGCAGCCACATATGTTACTCACCTAAAGATACTATTGATGCTTGCAAAATAAGAAACCCTGACATTCAAGATAAACTAAGAAAATGAAAAAATTTGAGTATACTTAGCCATACAATTATTACGAACAATGGAGTCTTTGTATGGCTATGTGCACTCAAATTTTTTTGTTTTCAAAGTTTATTTTGAATGTCATGATTTCTTATTTTACAAACATCAATAGTAGCTTCAGGTGAGTAACATATTTCATTCTGGTGTGAAACTGAAATACAGGTTCAGATGGTTACCTGGTTAAAATTTACCTAGGGATTTCATCATTTTTTTTAAAACTTTAATATCAAGAATAAACCATAGTGAAACAATGCATGTCTGTAACAATAAACTTCTCCATAATATTTTCCATGGTTCTGTTTTCTACGGGCAGCCCGTATGCAACGGTTCTCGTATTTACTGTTCCTTCTTGGATAAAATGAACCTCATCTATTTACAGAACTTCCAGAGCTGCACATCGATAAGCAAATTTGGATCTTGCTGTTCCTTATAAATCCTACAGGGATGGGGTGGCCAAACATTTACATGTAAGAGTTACATTTATTTTCCAAAATACATGTGACTGATAGGATCATGGAGTGAGGAGTCCTTAGTGCTGTCTCTATCAATAAAATTGGTAGAGATCTTACAACACAATACTGGGAAATTTTGTTATCCCATTATTGTGTTGTAAGGTCTATACCAATTTTATTGATAGGATCAACTGTACTTTCCTTGACTTGTGAATAATGATAATATTAGACTTAATGCTGTATGTCAGGAAGAGTTGCACGGACAAGAAGACTCCACATACTCTGACTCACCGATTTTGATGAAAAAAAATTGTATGAGTAGTTTTCTTGCAATTAAGCTCACATGCAAAACCATTCAATGGACTTCTCAAAATTTGCAGAGAAAAAAAATTCATAAAGTTTATCACCAATACCTATGCAGTAGAAATACCCACAGTACTGCAGACTGATTTAGCAGTTTGGAGTGGCACAGCACTAAGTCTCTGGAATCCGGTGAGAACGCATTTAATGCTTGATTTGTTTAATTAATCATTATATTTTGTATTTTGAAAAAGTGTAGAGCTGCCAAATACTTACAATGCTTACAATCTTCTTTATATTTAATAGTCTTAAAGATTATTTGTTCATTAAGTACAATATGACTGCATTTGTGACAAGGCTCTATCATTCTTTTGCCTTCTTTCCATAATAATAGCAAAGAATAATGACAATGAATTTAAAAAGTGTTATTATGTTTACAAAATGTATATATAACTTCTATACATATTAAGGAAAATTTCAGAAGAATAAAAAAATCGTGCCTTCCACAGGATTCCAAACCCAGGTCGTTCTCACCAGAATTCAGAGACTTAGCACTGGGCCACTCCAAGCTGCTAAAGCAACTTGTGGGTATTTCCATTGCGTAAAAATTAGTAATAAATTTTATGAGTTTTTTCCTCTGCAATTTTTGAGAAGTACATTGAATGGCTTTGCATGAGAGCTTAATTAGAAGAAAACTACTCATATACATGTAATTATTTTCATCAAAATCGATGACTCAAAATATCTGGAGACTCATTTTGTGAGACACATCATACACTAATGCCATTGATTGATCTGTCAGTTTTACATATTTCATTTTCTCAACGAAATTTAAAGTTTTTCAAAGTTTATGAAATCGTCACAATCTACCATTTTTACTGTGCAATCGACTATTTGGCTTTCTCTGCTATAGGAGTACCATTATAAAATATATAGCATTTTGCACCAAGGACCAAGAGACGTATAACTCTCATGTCACCATTCAAGCACTTGTTATGGAACTTTTTCCTCCAGAATTCTCTTCCTATAGTCTGAATAGTCTACATGCAAAGTTTATCGAAGTATGTTAACTCGTATGGGTTCCAGAGGGCAGAGTCACTTTATAACCACCCAGCACATTTATGGTTTAACGCAAGCTAAATCTTTTAATAAATGACAAAAATGAAATATAAATATTTGTTACCTTTCTTTCAAATATCACTTAAATCCCTAACATTTACAACAATTGTTACAGAAAGAACTGAATATCCCCAAAACAAACACAGATAAGTGAAAACAGGAATAGAAATTCGTGGCGACAAACTCATAGTCGTTTTTGTTTGTTTTTTCCCCTGAAAAAGCGACATGCACGATGGTTTTTCAAATGAAGAACAGCTGGAAGAGCACGATGATTTTCCAAATTGGCTGAAAGAGCAGAAAATTTCTGTCCCAAAGGTGCCTGGAAATAGGGCAGATATGAACCAAAAAATGAAAGAAGAATTTCAGCACTACACCAAAAATACAGCATAACAGATACTTGCCATATTGTGCAAGATGATGGAAATTCAGAAAACCGACGCAAGTGTCGCTTCTTAGAAGAAAAAAAAAAAAAAAAAAAAAAAAAAAAAAAAAAAAAATGATCACAAGGTTGTCACCACAAATTGCTAAGTCATATTCCCTTTTCATTTATTCCTGATGGAAATGGTTATTTTCTTTTTTCCTCCTGTGAAGATATGTCATTTCTAAGTCATAGCCTCTTTCTCAAATGTTGTATACAATCTGAAAACACTATTAAAAAAGGGGGGGGGGTTCATTGCACATAAAATGGCATCGTTTTTCTTTGGAAATGGAAATAAAAAAAACCCTCACATAAAAGTACAATAATTCTTTCAGTGAAATTACTTTGTCAGATTTGTATTTTAGCAGCTTGCTATTGGTTTGCTTTAGTTAAGATTTTACTGATTGAAAAAGTGCATTTCTAACCTCTAACATAAATTTTCATACTAACCGGTAATTTATCATTGAACCCATCAACTTTTATGATTAATCCAACTTCAGATGAGATAATACTATAAGAAAGCTGAGCAACATCAGCTGGATATGCTTCTTCTTTTAAATTTTGTGCAAGAATATTCACAAATAAATCTATCATTACGGCACTAAAAATATTCATAGAACAACACATTTTATATATGGAATCACATAATGAAGCACAATATTTCTATAAATAGAAATATAATTCACAATCAATGTTAATTTATCGACTTACCTTTCCAATGAGGAAAACATTTCTGGAGATTTCAAATGAAAATACATGTGAGCTGGAAAAAAAAATTACCAAAGTTAAATACATATTAAAGTAATGCAGCATATGAAGAAGGACTCATTTATTCTAACTTCTAATTAATGCAGTTTATTATACCATTGCATTAAAGCTTCATCCTTTAAAAGATAAAAAGTGAAGCTATAGCCTTTGGCATATTCACGATTTTTGGATCCCTAATACAAGGCATTCTATATAATATTTCCAAACAAATGGCAAGAAATGATGAATTATAATTACAATAGAAAAAGAAACATTTTATGTCAAGATTTTGTGTTGACTTTTCTTTCGCTATACACTGACATAATCGCGCATTGTAAAATGGCATTATCAATGCAAATTTGCACTGCATGTAAGAATAGAATTGGGATAAAAAAAAATATCCTTTTCTTACCACTGCAGTGAAATCCCGTTAAAACATAACTCACTTTAACATACATTTCAAAATAACTTTCAAATTTAAAATCCATCATCGCATATGTGATATCACATTTCAGAGATACTGGAACCATTGAACATAAAGCTAGTACAGGCCAGCCAAAAGCATCAACCAATGAGGCAACCTCAACAATGGAACTGGCAACATTTGCAAAGAGACCACAATGCGGCTCAAGACAGCTTGCAGCTAAATGTGGACTCACCCAATCATCCATAGCACACATTCTGCATACCAACAAGTGACATCCATTCAAATTTCAAATACATGTACAGCAAAAACTATCAGAGGATGATCCAGACAGATGTGAGTAGTTCTGTACCTAGGCTCTGGAAAACTATTGACCGGACCCTTCATTTACACATAATATTGTGCTGTGATGAGGCAAATTTTTATGTTCATGATGAAGTGAACTATCAGAAGATGAGATATTGGAGCAATACGAACCCTCATTGGACAGATCCATCCAAAGTTTTTGTGTGGTGTGGAATATGGGATACCTGTTTAATTGGACCAGTTTTCATATACGATACCCTAAATGCTGATGAGTACCTGCAAATGTCAAAGAACACTGTGTTCCTGTCACTACTGACTGAAGATGGGAGTTTCCCAAGTTTTTTCCAGCAGCAAGGTGCACCACCACACAAAGGACATAATGTTTATCAATGGCTGGACGGACAATTATCTGGTCATTAGATTGGCTGGCGGGTCCTATGGAGTGGCCAGACTTCACACCACTAGATTTTTACCAGTGGGTCACATGAAAATCCAAAGCAAACGTCACCTTCAGCAACGCACCCTACAGGCCTGTGACAACGTTCTTGTGCAGGTACATAATGAATATATAAAGCACCTTGACCTCTGCGTTAACAGCAGAGACAACACATCGAACATGTCCTTTAGCTGTTGCAATCCAGTTTTCGGTGTGTGTTTTTCATTGGATAGTGTGAATGTTTTTCTTAAAAATTTGTGAACCATAACAGATAACTGAAATCCAATTGCAGAAATGAACTCCTGAGAAAAAGCTGGTATTATTTGATATGTCACATGACCCCTTCCCACTTAAATAAATGAACCTTGACTCAATATGGCAGATTTAAAGATGCCAGCCAAATTCCAAAACTGCCCCAAAAGATAGAGGACCTATTCTATTCCCTGCTAACATGGGCACATAGTTCATTTTACACACCATTAACAAAATACAGATATATCCAGTGACTTTTGACTTACCATGTATTTTCCAGGTTCTTTTAGATAAGATTTTTGAAATTAAATACCGATGTGTTTTATTAATAATCATGTCATAGCCTATAATGCTTTCTAATCATTGTACATTAAGTTGAGGATATGTTCGATGTAACATGAACGCATGGTTGCTATGAAGTAGTGGTATTACCCAATTCATTCTCGACATTGTAATTGTAAACTGAAAATTGTGAAACACATTCGTACAGAATTTTCAACTAGTTTATTTACTGAATAAAAAATCAGGAAGGCAGGAGATCAGTCTAGAAATCAGAAGTCTCCCACCAGAAGCAAATTTGTTTACAATCTTGAGACAGTATGCACATTTATTCATTGCAGAGGACAATTTTTGAAATATCATAATGTTTCCATTTGAAAAGTGTTGTATCAAAGGACTAAGTTATTAACTCAGATAAAACAAAAAAAAAGAAATTTCTGGATTTAATTATTTTTCAGTGATAATGGCATATATCATGTCAGTGATAAGGTTCACATCTGCAGGTTATTATAATTTAGTACATGTATTTGATTAAAGCAAATACAGACACCAGACTTAGAGAATTGGCAAGCAAAAGAGTTTAAGCCCTCAAGACCCAATACAGTATATAATGATAGGCTGAATTTTCCATTTAAGAAAATAAATAATAGCATTAATATCTTTACCTTTTGGAATATTGAATTTGTTATCTTTTTTGTACCACAAACGACAATGACTGTCTTCAATTAATACTACAGGATATTCAGTATAAGTTTCATCTGCTGGTTTTATTTCAAAGTCAGTCGCTAAGAAATGAAGAGAAAATATATATTTATTAAAACCCAATATAATACATAATATACTAAATGAACTAGTGTATCCAGCCAATCTATTGTGTTGGAAACAGAAAGCAGAGGCAGCTGGAATGGTATGGCAACTCTTTTCCAGTAAAATTATATCAAAGTAAAAATATAAATGTTATTTTGGAAAGAACCACAAAAGAAGCTGTAGATGCAAATATGAATTTCAAAACCTAAGAAACCATCCAAATAAAATATGATAATTTTTGGAATATAGTAAACATATTTTGCAAAATAAAAGTGGAAAAAAAATCACTACTGCATATTATGCAAAATTGCATATAATAATCCAATAATAAAATCAGGAAAATTTTAATTCATGTAAGAAAAGCCTAACAACCAGTTAGTTGCTGTCTTTTAGCAGCAACATTCCAGGTTTTCTTATTAGTGAATCAAAATGGCCACCCAGTTGCGATGTTATTTAGTTTAGCAACTGTTTTTCCATGTAAAATACGTAATTAATAATTCTAACAATAAGGCAACTACTAATTCAGTAGCTAGAGCTGACACAGTAATAAATGCAGAACATAACCTGTCTTAATAATATCGGCCAAGGAAGTTAGGAGATGCTATTCTGCACTTTTATCGTTTTTAAATGTGGGTACTAACCGATTGTTTTAAAGATGTCGAGACAAAACGTTAAAATTTTCTCAAGACAAAACGTTAAATGGGTATAATTTGCAAAGAATAACAGAAAATACAATTCAAAATGCCTTTATAAGGGCAGGAATTACTTCTCCAGCGGATGATTTAATCATGGGAATCGATGAAAAAGAGGAAGAAAATGGTAATAGGCCTAAAAAAGAATTGCTTACTGAAATTTTGTTATTATTTTACTCAGATACAGGAAATTCTGATTTTGAAGCATTTTAAATAAACTTATTTCTGGTATAAAATAGCTTCTAAATGTAATGAATAAATTTTTATTTTGTTATATGATATCCATTTATTTTGAATACAATACACTGAGTTCATATTATGTAAGCTATTTTAAGCCCTCATATTAGGTTGGTTGGTTTGTGAGAATTTTGGCGTCGACTACTAAGGTCATTTTGTGCCTTTTACACAAGTTACCATGTGGATTAGAGGTTCCCTCCCTTTTTGGTTGTTCCATTCCACAATTTTTGTTATTACTATACTGTTATGATGGAAATATGCCTCATTAAAGAAGATGAAATTCTATAGAAACTGTTGCTGCTGGTCAATGATTTTCATTTGCCTTCAGCAAAATTTTCCCAATTACTCATATATTATTTGAATTTTATATGGATAATAATACAAATCTTTATTGAATATCCATCTCAAAATAATGTCAAGCAGCAGAACATCAAGGCTATACAATACACATAATTTTCACTCTCTCTGCATGTTGGTGTCCTGAAGGTTCAAGGATAGCTATGGTTCTTCTTAATATGTAACAGGTAATGTGATCCTGAAGTTATTTAACTTAACTGACCGATAACAGAGAGCTCCACCTCCTTTTTGTGACGTCATGCTGACTGACACAGATGTCTCAAGATGACTGTCCTTGGACGGACAACAAATATCAGCACAAGCATGACAAGCATGGGAACTCCATAACCATGAATCTACAGAATCTTAAAGCAATTCGCTTTTTCTCTAGAGGTGGAGTTTTTAAAAAAATCAGAAATCCAAACAAAAGGTTGTGTTGACAGGGAGTCAAGTTTTTTGAGCAAAAAGGAATATGAAAAGTTTCTTTACTACGGGTGAAATTAGGAATTTTGAAACTGAATTCTGCTCAGAAGTTCGGAGGGAATCAATATACCCATTTATTCGTTTATAGAGAAAGAGAATATCTTCAATCGTTCTTCTACTCCGTAGTTAAATACAAATTTAATTTAATGTTTAAATAGTTTATTAGTTTAACATTTAATTTATTATCTTATATAATATTAAATTAGTTTGTAGTTCTTTAAAATTGTTAATTAGAATTAATGTTTTATTATTTATTTTTTCAAGTATTTAAATCATCAATTTTTTACTTAAATAATAAATTATAACATATTTATGTAAGTTTTTAAAAACATTATTTATTTTTTATGTGATTTAAAATAAAAATAAATTGATATGGTGGAATGGTACATTCACAGTAGCTACCTTATTTCATGAAAAGAAAAACAAAATTGAAAAATTCGTATTTTTTGCGGTTGTGGGGTATATTAAAAAACCCCTTTAAAACTCAAAATTGACTCATCAAAGGCAACCAGTTTATTTAAAAAAAAATTAGTCTTGAGAGAGGTGTCCGTTCATGTCGAATTTATTGACTTTGATTGGCCAGGAATCGAAACTACATCCATTTCTTCATTTCTTTCAAAATAAAATTAATAATTTCAAAAAGGCTTTGTATAGTTAAATTATGCAAAAATCATCATGAAAATTATGATAATGCATGCATTAGTATTAAAATATCTATTAACATATATATGTAATAATTTTATAAACAGTGAAAATATTTATTAATCTTATAATTTTTTTTCTTTTGGGATGGGTTCCTGAAATTCAAAATGGCTCATTAGAGCCAAACAAGTGACTAGTGTTTAAAAAAGTCCATCTTAATATGAGGAGCCAAGTTTGGTTCGCTGCTATGAAAGCTATAGTCATTTCTTAATTTTTAGAAGAAAAAAATATTTCTGCAAAGGCTTAACTGTATGGTCATAAAAAATAAGTCACTTCACAGTTTTCTGTACCTCTAATTATTATTAATTTCATTTGCTTCTGCTATTTGCCTTTTCGGAAGATTTGGTTGCACAAAATTGTTCACATACGTACATACTTATTGACCAAAATGAATTTCAATAACTTAAAAATACATTTTTAAATAATAATAAAATTATATAAATATAAAATAAATTATTAAAAAATTAAATAACTGAATAATGAAACAATAGAATAAATAAATAATTAAAACAACAATTCCTTTAAAGGCTGTAAAATTAGAATTTATTTTAAATACTATAAAGCATACCCACTCTTAGCGAGTGGTCGGCCAAAATATAGTTAAGTAATTTATTTAAAAAATATATTTTTAAGTTATTGACTTAAACTGTACATAAAGCATTCAATATTAAATTTATTATTTCCATCCAATTACATTTTTATCATTTACTGAATAGTACACATTTTCTTTGGACCTATGACTTTCACATCACAACCAATGGCCCACAGCTATCTGTCCAAATGCCACCATTTTGAAAAGATAAGAAGGTCTGACGTTTTCTGACGTCAGAATTTGCACCAATCAGAGTGTGCAGTTATTGATCAATTGAGTCTGGCAAAACCTTAACTTCTGTTACCGTCAATATTGCATCCGTTATTCTTACCTTTTAATGTGTTCAAATCGGGGATCGGTGTATAGATTAAAGTTTTCTCCATGTTTCATTTGAGGTTTTTTTAATGACTGACTGCTATCCATTAATATTAGTATCAAGAGATTAATTATTAAGAAAACCAAAAAAAAACCCCACATATAGCAACATTGGATTCACAAGGATATATTATTTTTTCATCATTCCTGTATATGTAAAAAGAAACTAAACAGGTGGTGGCCTTACAGTATAACAGAGGGACATCAGGAGTTCCAACTAGTTTCGCCATTTATTCCCGGCTTTGTCAAGGATATCCTATTAACTAAACAGGTGGTATCCTTGACAAAGCCGGGAATAAATGGCGAAACTAGTTGGAACTCCTGATGTCCCTCTGTTATACTGTAAGGCCACCACCTGTTTAGTTAATAGGAACAGTATTATGATCCATCCTTCCACCGATAAAAAGAAACATTTTAAATTTATTATTAAAATATGAACCTATTATTGCATAAAGCAAAATGTAGTCAGCATTTTCATTTTTAAAATATGATACAAGAATTAATCAATAAACGTGATGCTTGGCCTATCTTTAATGAGGAAATAAAGCAGGGACATACATAAGAGGCAATATTTCTTTAAAGCACTGCAATGTCATCACCATGATGATCTCTGACCAACGCCACCTAAAAAACAAAGCCTGCTTACTGCATCATCAAACGAGGGCTGAAAATCCAATCTTCATTGTTTACAACAAACGAAAAAAGAAATGAAGGTTGGATTGTTAGCCCTCGTTAGATGACGCAGTCAGCAAGAAGTGGGCAGGCCTTGTTTTTTAGGTGGCGTTGCTCTGACCCTTCTCTCCAGAACTTGTATCAATTTTAAATAAATCTCAACCATCTGAAATAAATTCCTGATAACAAGTTAAGTAAGTAAGAACACATTTCAAGCACTTTTTCCTTTTCGTGCATTTCTGAAACTTATATGAAGGCCAAACAATTACAAAATTTTAATTATGGTGCCCGGCATGAAAGAAAAAGGAAACTGGCGCATGTGTAAATTAATAGAACTCGTTCAACCAATCAGAAACGGACTGGAAACGAGGTATTACTTACTACTGATGCCAGCTATAAGTTGAAGTATAAGATAAGTATAAGTATCAGATATTAGCTGTAAGAAAATTCAAAGAAGTTGAACATATGAATTGAAATAAGCTCTCTCTCTCTCTCTCTCTCTCTCTCTCTGGAAAAAATGATATATAAAAGTTATTCATCGAAAATACCGTATAATCCACTTAATATGAAATTCATACTTTTCGAAGAGGGTGTACACCTGGTGTAAATTTTATAAAGAATAACTCAAGAATGGTCAATGAGGTTTATCCTCTGACGCACCTCAGATGTTTAAATTATTGATGAAAATAGGAGATGAGGTGTAGGATAAACCCTCAATGACCATTCTTGAGCTATTCTTTAATGAATATACAGTGTTGGCATCGCTAGATAATAAATCTAGTTCGCTAAGCTACCGCTATATCAACGAAAATCTAGATAATTACCGCTACCGCTAAAGCTAGATAGACGAAAATCTGGCTAAATATCGCTACAGCTATGTCAACGAAATATCGCTATCGCTACCGCTAAAAAAATAGCCAGCCATTGCTACCCTTTGTGGTGTGATGAAGTAAAGAGAAGGGTAAAACAACTTTTTAAAAGTTATATACCGTTTTCTCATACTATGTCAAATTATATGATACAGTTTAAGAAAGCACACATTTATTTAACAGAACATTTTATTTTTTTTAATAGCACAAGTTTTTCAAAAGTAGATGGCGTTAGTCAGATCAGACTTTTTGGCTGATTTTGTAAAATTCTGATATTTTGTAGAATTCACTGACTTTTCCCGGTCGCTAGTAGGGATGTGCGATATTCTTTGCTATCTATAAATATCAGTCGTTTCCCCTTGCAATTTATCCCTAAATAAATATCACCTTGCAATAAATCCGGTACTTAAAATAAAGTAAAATAAATGAAATAACAAAAAACTAACCTGAATGGAGAAAAATAACAACCTGATAATGACGAGCTTCGAGTGAGATTACCGAAATAAAAGCGATATGATTACCCTACCTATGACTACTTGATGAGAACCTTCGACAATCGAACAGTAAAGTGTACATTTCTTTGGGTGGGATGAAAGCAGTGCTTTCACGAAGCTCACCCTACCAGAATAAATTCCACATGAAATACACTGAAATAGGCAAGAAGTCTGACTACTAACCCAAAGAGGTCTTCCACAGAACGGCCAGGGTAAGGTAGCATGGGATTGGCCAAAATTAAAATGGGTTAGATGAAGCGGCCAATGAGAAGGCATACACATGAAAAGATGTTTAATAATTGGTTTATTAATGGAACCAAAAAAAAGCCCGAATTAATCGAAATAATCAAATAAAAAAATCCGATATATCGAGTTGGACTTATTAGAATCGTTTTTCATATTTTAGCGCATTTTCAGCGAAATAAAAGCGATATATTTGGGAAATAAGCACGCTATGAAATCGCTACAATAACGATAGCGACGCTAATAGTAGTGCGCTAATTTTAGCGATAGCGGTGCCAACACTGTGAAAATATTATGCCATTAGGAAAGACAGTCCCAACCTGACCTGCATACTAAATATCTGCTCTAGCCAGTTTAAAGGACATGTAGATAGCATAAAGCTTCCATGTCACAGTGGCGCAATTGGTTAGTGCACCAGCACGATGAGCTCAAGGTTCCTTTTTCGAATAAAGGCTGTGAAATTTTCTTTCCTATTTTCATCGTAAATTTTATGCTCTAACTAAATTTGACAAGATTATATCATAATACAAACTTTATAGATAATTATTTACAAAATATCAAGAATAGTTGATAGCTTTCACCTATTTATCAATTTCTTACTTATAAAATCACCGATTTTAAAATAGCTATGAAATACAATCGTGACAACCAGCTGTTTGCCTGTGATCAATGTGGTTCCTCAAGAGTGATTCCTCATATGTACTACTCTATTTGTCACGAGGAATATCAACCTCCACCGGATGCTCAGTCTTAATTCTTTGAGCACAAACACCACCAGACTTAAAAGCATTAATTGATTTAATATTTTAAGAAATATTTCTTCGAATTGAGACATTTAGTTGTATTATTCGCAAAAGTTTATTAAAAATTATATTGTATTATCTGAGATTTACTTAAAAACATTTCATATTAATAGGATAATTTTACATTTAAAATTCACTGAGGGGGTTGGGACAGGAAATAATTTCTTATTAAGCTAATTATATTAAGTTGGTTATACTGTATATTAATAACAAAATAACAATAATCCATATTAGCATTTTATTTTACTTTACTATATTTACCACATACATGGTATTTATTCTATTTATTTATACATCTATGCAATTTTATTTATCTGTTCATTTATTTATTTGCTGAAAATTCATCATTTGGGTTCAGATTTATATGCACTAAAAAATACTAACACATGCGCATAAAAAAATGCCAAAATGTGCCAAAAATTTACTTTCAGGCATTGCGTTCATTGACATACTTATGAAAATGGACAATAAAAATGAAAACAAATTAAACCATAGCAAAAATTAAAATTTTTATTGACCTGAACAATCAAAATCTTCCCCAACTTTCTATAGAAAAAGGTAGCCTATCGTCCGTTAGTAAGTTTTTTAATACGGAGAAAGATCTCTCCATAACAACTGGCTCATATAAACAGAGTGGCTCTAATAAATGGAGTATCTCTTATAAGCAGAGTGTACATTTATCTGGTAACTCTTGGCTTACAGTTGCCTAATCAAATTTTATGTCAATGAGAACATTTATATAATGGTTTTTTTTAATAACATACTTAACAGATTGTAAAATTAACTTTAAATATGCTTTAATAAGTAAAAACACCCAATATATGCACCAACGATCAAAATATGCAAAAATATGTGCTAAACCCTTAAATATGCACAATAAAACTTAGGCTAGGAGTTCCAGAGGGAAGTAACGGTGCATAAAGCATCATTTATTGAGTTACAAGCTCGGGGAAAAAATATGCATTATACTGTATGCAAAATCCAAACTCTATTCATCATATATTATTTTTTTCAATATCTAGAATAATTTATCTGAAGTAACATATTTTATATACATTATTCATAATAATACAATCAACAGCCATATAATATTATCCATGTAAAATTGTCTAACTGGTTTGTCAATTTCAAATATTTCACTTTCATCATGAAACCATCATAATTATTCATCCTTAATCTTGAAAGTGTTTGTGATGCAACTCAGCCATTATAGTATTATTTTATCAATTGATTCTCCTTTGTTTAAATTGTGGTAATATATGACTACATGTATTTGCCTTCACTTAAAGTCTTTCCAAATATAAGTACTGTACTGTATTAATAAAATAATAAAAATTTATTATATATAGTTCCTACCTATGAAAATATTAACAGCTGGTAGATATAATTCTTTATTAGGTTCGAGATCTAAAAGAAATTCAATGTATAAATGATCATGCTAACATGAATGAAATTTTCTAAACAGTCAATGAAAAAACGAAAAAAAAAAAAATTATATATCCTTGGCACTTTATTAGATACACCTAGTTATACTCTGCCCAATGAAAGCTGGAGTTGGCGTATCCAGTTAAACATATTAATTAAATTGTTACAAAGAAAAATTAACAATGTGTAACAATTGAAATTGGAAATCTAATTAGGCACGCCCACTCCAACTTTTGTTGGGCATTCTATAGTAGCATATGAAGCCACCTTCAAAACATGTTTGAATTTGTATGGCCATGATTCAATTAACAAGGGAACCCTCGAACATGTATGCCACAGATTTCCACCAAATTGAAATATGTTACTCATCTGAAGCTACTATAGATGCTTGCAAAATAAGAGAGTGCGAAATTATGTTTCTTTCAAAATAAACGGCAAAAACGAAAAAATTTCACCATACATAGCCATACAAGGACTCCATTGTTAAAGCGGTTAGGCTATGTGGGGATCCCTTGTAAGTGTTGATAACAATGTGGAAGTAAGGAATACTATGCAAGTACAAGTTAGTTATGGAGTTCCTGGAGATTCAACTGAGTTGTAGACAGGTGTCGCCCAAACATTTTTATGGAATTCAGATCCAGGGACCATGCAGGCCACTAGCAGGTAAAGCTCACTGGAATTTTTTTCTGCCATTCCATTATTAAGTGGGGCAAAACTCTGTTGCCCCCAGACACAAGATGACCAGGAATAGATGTGCTTGTTCAGCAATGAAGTTTCATATATTGTGGCATTCATATGGCATCTAGGGGTATCCAGGGGAAGAATGCATACATAATTCCGACTGGATATTAAAAAAAATTATGAATAAAAGGTGAAACCTTTATTTTGTGAATGTAACTAATGGAGATGTAACTAATATAGTAGCCAGGCAGTGTAATATCAGTATATCCATTACCATAAATTTTAAATTTTATAAATTTATTTTTATATGACTAAGAGGGAAAAACTACCAGATCAGCCTATTAAATAAAAAGGTTTCTGTTGCTAGGCAAAAGCAATGAAGGTATTGGGTCAACTAACAAAGAGGCGATACAAATGCTGAGAAATAAGGAAGCAGACACAACACAGGGAGGAAATATTTCATTAAGTAAAAGCACTTGTTTTATGGATGGCCTTAATTTTACCACAACTGTCTTCCTCCCACCCCTCCACTGCTTCATTTGAATTTGTCCCAGGGCCGTAGCCAGGATGTTATCTTGGGGGGGGTCAATTTTCAAGAATTCCAGACCTTTTTCCATAATGGGTTGGTCATCTACCCCCCTGACTACGGGCCTGTGTCCGGTATCAAAATTAAAGCTTTAAGGTTACCAACTTCAAAAAATGGTACCGTGAATGCAAAGAAACATTTTCAAAAGATTTCATAATCGTGGCGGGGTACAGCTACAACGGCAAGTTAACTTTACAACAGAGTTGAGTCAAAGGCGAAAGTCAATACTATGTACTATCAGACTAACCTTCTAACTGCCATATTTACTCGTGACATCGCTGGTTTATATGGTATAGAGGTAAACAAGGTTTGGCTGCACCAAGACAAGGCATCAAGTCACACTGCCACATCAAATCGCTCTTCCTGGAACGCATGCAAAAAGATACTGGAATCTGCTCCATTCCATTCAGCGACATACCCGTCAAGTATGCCAAAACATCGCCTACGGATTTTTGTGGGTTTGGCCTACTTAAACGAGCCCTTGGAAAGAGACAACAGTGAACAGAGGATGGTCTTTGAAAAGCATGTCAACAGGAGTGGTTACGAATTGAGCTTGGTGTTCTGCATTCCAACCTCCTGCAGGGGAAACTGCGATGCCGGGCAATAGCAGTGATGCATGGCTATCAGATTGAATGCTTTCGATGATGGCAAAAGGGGTTTTCCACCTTTTCTGTAACTTGTTGCCATAGATCCCTAACAACCCTCTGTATAATGCTGTTACAAGGATGCCACGAAATCTTCAAGTTTTTCTTGTGCCAATAAAACAAAAGTAGGTAATGTTAGGCTAGGTTAAAAAATTGGCCATTTTGGCTTAATTATATGTAATATGACAAAGAGTGACAAAACAAATACAAAAACGAAAAGAAAAGAGATTTAACACTCAGAGAATAAGCCAATTGTGTGAAATAGTACAATGAATAATCGTACGGAGATGAGAAATGATTCGCTAATAACTTTGGACCTATCTTAATGACAACAATATGTGCTTAGACTTAGCTATGACAATTTCTTCATTCTGGACAACACTCTATTGGAATTATTAAATGAGGGTTTTATAATTATTTGTAGTGATCAAAATTGTAAGTGTGGATTATATTTAAATGAACATGATGAACATTTTTTATGATTACATAGTGACATAATCTGATAAATAAAGAATAAGAAAAAGGGAGGGGGGAGCACCAGTTATCCTACTTCAGTGAACTGCACTTCATAGAAAGTATAAGGCATGTTCAAATGAAAGTGATTCAAAAAGCACTGAGACGGATTAAGTGAAAGTATTAATATTTACCTTTGTTTATATGAAAGAAGAACATCTTATAGTCACTATTATAGACGCGCAGTCCTAAAAAAAAATCTCCATCTGCCGCAATACAGGACTCCCACTAGGGCATCAATCGTCTGTTTTCTGCTGCTCTCTGAACCATGCCCAAACAGCGTCCTTAACCTCCTCATCACTGGCGAATCGTGGACCTTTCAATGCCTTCTTTAAAGGACCAAACACATGAAAATCACATGGTGAGAGGTCCGGGCTATAAGGAGGGTGTGGCAGAACTTGCCACCGCATTTTGGTTATTGCTTCCTGCACCAGTCTCGCAACATGTGGCCTAGCATTGTCCTGGAAGAGGATCACCCCATCACTGAGCTTACCAGGACGCTTGTTTTTCACAGTTTGACACAAGTTCTGAGTGTCTCGGTGTATGCGATAGCATTTATACAGGTTTTGGATTCCATAAACTCCAAAAGCAGAGGACCGTCAAAATTAAAGAAACAAGTAGGCATAACCTTCCTGGCCGAACTTTGCGACTTGAATTTTTTGGGTCGTGGTGATGATGGATGCTTCCACTGCGTTGTGGATACCTTCCCGGAGGGTTCCCAATAATGGCAACAGGTCTCATCTACCACGATAATCTTCTTCAAAAACGCTTCCCACTCACGACTGTAATGTTCCAGATGATCCAAACAGCAGCCGAAATGCAGCCCTTTGTGCTCTTCCATGAGCATTTGGGGTACCCAATGACAGCAGACCTTGCCATATCCCAGGCTTTTCAGTACAGCATATGCGGAACCAATACGGACATTCTGATCCTTTGCAAGCGACCGTATGCTGATCCCCCTGTCCTCACGAATTGACTTATCCACGTCTGTCTTCAATTGATCGGTGATGACCACGTTTGCTTGGCCCGGACGTGGTTTATTGGCCGTTTCCACACGACCATCATGGAACATTTTGGCCCAACGCACCACGGTTGTTTTCGAGACACATGGTTCTCTATAAACATTGAACATCCAAGCATGAATATCAACTGGTGGAATGTCCTCAGCTGTCAGAAACATTATCACTGCTCATTGGTCAGTTTTGGACGGAAATTTAATAGGAGGGTAACACAAATGAAATACGAGCATAAGCCTAACGTAATTTTCCACAGCAGTGCTTATCAGAACAAGCAGACGATACGTCAACAATCACCCATTTGCCTCGTGTCTGTGCACTCACATTCTCATGTGCTACAGCCCGAATCACTTTCATGCCTTATAATTGGGAGTTTGGATTGCTATTTCTTTTTCTTTTTAAGGCTTATGGGCACATAACAGCTAGGTCATTTTGTGCCCTTTCACATAACTAATATCTGTACACAATCCCAGGAAAACACAAACATCCATGTCCACGGCGGGATTTGAACCCACAATCCGAGGGATTCGAGAACTGGAAGCCTAACCTCCAGCCCTCTCGGCTAGCGGACCGGCATGCTATTTTATTAATGTTTTGATATAATTATTTCATTAAACTTATTTTTACTTTCTTGATTTCTCTTAATTTAATGAATTAATTTTAATTCATATTGTGTATTATTTATTTTCCCCCCCCATATTTCCTCTGGAGAAAAGAAGAAACATGCAGAAATAAAATAAAATCTTGGAACATTCCACGAAGGAGCTTCAGCTGTGACGTAGAAGTAATATTAAATTCGAGAATTTAAAATCTAGCCAAAATTACTAATAAACAACGGAAATTCATTTAATTCCTTCTAAATTTACGTCTATTTTATTGCTCAAAGCAGCAGTGTATTCATCCTTGACAAATCGATTACACTGGTCGGCATCAAAATATGAGCAAAACAATGTATATGTGGAATTGATACATATCGGCGCGCTAAATCCAGATATGTAATCAGAATTTATCTAGCACATCTAGTTTTGATGCTACTGTATAAGCAATTTTTGTTTTCATTACAATTGTTTACATTTCGATACTGATAGCGGTATTTGTGAACGTTGGCTTAATAAAAAATTTGGTAAAAGTATGGACAAAGATGGAGAGGCATTTAAACACCTGAAAAGTAAATTTCCACGCATAAGTGAGGCCAAATTGAAGGAAGGCATATTTGTTGGTCCCCAAATCAGAGAAATCTTTAAAGACCAATTGTTCAAATCTAAGTTGGTCAATAAAGAAAAAACAGCATGGGTAGCTTTTGAAAACACAATTTTCTTGGAAATATAAGGGCTGCAAATTACAAAGAACTGGTACAAGAACGTCTTTCTTCAAATCAAGAACTCGGATGCAACATGTCATTAAAAATACACTTCTTGCATTCGCATTTAGATTTTTTCCCAGAAAATCTTGGTGCCGTGTTTGATGAGCATGGTGAGAGGTTTCACCAAGATCTTGCGTACATGGAAAAAAGATATAACGGCAAGTGGTCCCCAGCAATGTTAGCTGATTTCTGCTGGGAAATCAATCGTGAAACAACAGATAAAACTTATAAAAGAAAGCGATCTACCAAATAGTTATTTTTTTATGTTATACGTATTAGTATTTTAATTTATTTAAGATTTTAATTTATATCATAGAAGTCATGTCATGCGTGAGAGTTTTGTACTTTTTTCATAATAAATATGTATTTAATATGTCAATATTAGTATTTTATTTAAATAAGAATTTCTCGAAAACTAGACGTGATAGAATCAATCTGTAAACAGCTTTGGATTCAGCACACTAAAGTCAATTAAAATCACATGACAAAGTTCTTGCTCCTGACTTTTTTTTTTTTTTTTT
>JAHWFO010080167.1:373265-400453 GCA_023313115.1 Rhysida immarginata | reverse complement strand
TTTTTTTTTTTTTTTTTTTGCCGACCAGTGTTATTATACGATTATCTTGGTATTCTTTATGGTCAATGTTTTAGCATGTGAATTCAACTCGAGAGGTCCACAAAAAAGCCTTAAAAGTTGATACAGCCGAACTAAGACCTTTACGGTAATTTTTCTGAAAACAGAATTTGAAAAAGTAAATCCGTTTTAAAGTTATCGTGCAAACAGCGGCCGGCCGGATAAAACGTACACACCAAGCCTGCATTCTTATATGTAGCTTTTTGCTAAAGGCCCTAATAAAGATTTAGTTACTACCCCTTTAGGAAAGTGAAACCAGGAATATTAGTATTTTTATTTTTTATTTTGGGAACCACTCAGGTAACACAGATTTATTTACAGATGTGCTCATGCAAATTCAAGTATGTGATTCTTAATATTTGATGGACATGTATTTTATATACAGCAGGGGTGGCAAACGGCAGCCCACAGGCCGCTTACGGTTTCTTTTCTGCTCACTACCAGATTCCATGTGACCCGCAAGATTATTTAGAAACATGTGCAAGAAAAACTAGAAAAGGATAATTTGAAATTATTTTTAGGAAAACAGTGCACCTTATATTAAAAATCTTTAATAAAAAAGTTTGCCCACCCCTGATATATAGTGATAATAGCTTCTGGAAGTATTGTGGTATCAGGTAAACTGGGTGTTGCACTATGTAATGCAATGAATACATGTAAAAATAATACAAATGTATAAAAAGGCAAATTAAACTTATTTTACTTACTCTTCCATTTCTGCAGCCATTCAGCAGGAATATCTTTGGTATAAATAAAGAAACATGATATAAGAAACTACATTTATTTTAATTAAGTAGCAAAGAAACTTTTTTTTTTAATATCATCATCAATATTTACCTTGATCAATGTATTTAATTTGATACCAAGGTTCAGTTTTAATACAAATGTTTTCCTTTTCAAATGTTTGAGAGAACAACATGATATTGCACTTATCAGGGCTAAAGAGATTCTGGCACTTCTCAATTAACTATTAACAATGACAAAATAAATAATAGCATTAAAGATTTTTTTTAAATTCTCTTTCCAACATTGAAGTTGATTTACTAAGTAGTTTACCCATGTAAACAAAAAGATTCCCTTTTAATGTGGACATATAAGATTTACTTCAACTGGTTACTTAAGCAAGATGAAATTGGCTAATGAAGAAAGTGATAATGAAAGTGATAATCACCTACTACAGTATGTACCGAGCAATGTAAATTATCTGGATTACCTTATATTTTATATTGTGTAAAAAGAACTGAAAAATGCACTGAAAATGCTCTCATCAATGTTTAATCCTGTGTCAAAGGACTCACCACACACCTTACTGTCAAATTCATACATCAATTGATCACCAGCAATATAGTCTTCAGGCTCATAGAGTTGCATATTTTCACACAATTCTTCCACGTAAGTAGCAGCTTCAACCTGTAAAATAAAAATAAATAATTGGATAATAAATAAATATAACCAAAGCTCACTATTTAGAAGCTCCCAACATATTATAGTTTGCTCCTCTTCATTTCCATCCAGCAATTCTCTTTTTCACCTTTCACTTTATAATTCGTTATCAATCTGTATAAGAAGGGTGTTTAAAAATGATTGCAGAGATTTGACAAGATGGTGTTCAAGAAGACATGGACTTGTGATGGAAATGTGGCCCATCCTGTTGAAAGATGAAATCCAAACTGTCGGATTGCAGCTGTGGGAGGGGCCAAATTTCAAGCACATTTAGATAGATATACCCTGTAACATTTTATTTTGCAAAGAAAAACCAGGCAAAAAATTTTTGAATTTTGAGACGGTAGGCAATTTAAACTAAACTTGAAACTGGGCCAAAGATCTGCTTGTTTTTCATAAGCAGACTTCATCACCACACTTACTACCAGATCGGCTACAAGAAATTCACGAAACCGTGCAATCATTTACGAACACCCTGTATAAAAACTGCTGTATCTTTTCCTTGTTACTTTGAAAAAGGCAGGAATAAGCACCAAACTAATGGTTTTCCTCACTATTGTAACTTACCGTATTAGGAAGTCTATATAGTTTTGCATAGTAAAAGAACTACAATTTTACTGATCCCAATATGTTTTAGAAACATGATCATAACCTAAGATATTTTAGTATAGTTGCAATAAGTATCCACTCCCATATAAAAAATAAAGTTATCAATTCAATAATGAAAAAAATTCAATGATAAATAAGGGCGCCTAAAAAGTCCGACCGGTCACCAACAGGTCATGTGTTACGATCGGTGATCGGTCGGCTTCCGTTTGTTCGTTCATGGAGCGTGATCGTGAGCATTCTGCTTCAAAAAGGTGCCGGAGCAAGTTTCCTCATCATTTTACTTAGTGCGATTTAAAATTGTGTACATACATAAATTTTCTTCACCCCTCTTTTCTTTCTCGTATTCATTCCTTGTTTCCTGATGCTGCCCAACATGTATTTCGCCATCCCCTTTCTCCAAACTATATTTGTATCGGGCACTCGAACACTTGAATTTTCTACTTTCATCCGCCATTTTGATTCTACTCACCAAGGCAGTTGACTGGCTTTGGACTCTGGTCACGATATGAAAACGCTCATCGTGACTGGTTGTTACTTTATGGACAGGCTGTTCGCGACCGGTCGGACTTTTTAGACACACCCTAAGTCGTCAAACAAAATGAGATAAGGAAATGCTGTTGTTACTATACAGACTTGAAGAAAAAAAATTGATCCATCTTGAAAAAAATAAACCAGTCTTAGCAAAAATTCATCTGCAAATATATTTTGACCAGATATGCAAATGATACAAATATCAAAGATGTCTGGAGATGACCCAGGCAATGAAAGACACCACTTTTACACATGTCATGAGGACAGTCTATGACCCTTTTTGTTGGCATTCTCTTCAGGGCCCCTGGGGCTTACTCACAAAGAAGATGATCCCTAGCTAGACTTTGCATGCCTCTCCTTGTATTGTTCTAGGTTTGCGATACACTGTTAAATATTTCTTCTGGAATATAAGTGGGTGTTGCCTGTGACCAATACAGAATATCAATGAATTAGCTCACCAATTGGGATATTATTGACAAGATATCTCTTACAAGGGAATCCCTCGAACATGTATGCCACAGATTTCCACCAAATTGAAATATGTTACTCATCTGAAGCTACTATAGATGCTTGCAAAATAAGAGAGTGCGAAATTGTGTTTCTTTCAAAATAAACCGCGAAAACGAAAAAATTTCAGCATACATAGTCATGCAAGGACTCCATTGTTAAAGCGGTTAGGCTATGTGGGGTTCTCTTGTTAGTTTAACTTTACATCTCAGAAACAACTCAGAAACTTTATACATCCATGGAATATCAGGTAACAGTTTGTATCCAGTTAAGAGATGGACCAAGGCCATACAGACTTCCTCACTTTGTGAAATGCTTCGTGGCCAATAAAATCATCTAATTCTTCTGAAAGTTTAATTATTTTTTTCTTCTATATATGTACATTCATGCTTAATAGTTAAGGGATTTACAATTGGGCTCTTTCAGTCCACGACATGTCAACAAACTTTGCTGATTCAGTATGTTTTATTAACATGCAGAAAACGAAAAGGTGATCCACCCTATTCCTTGTCCAAGAGACATAGCAACATTTCTTATTTTGTTGGCCATGACACCCCTTGTAGAGGCAATATGCATATTCTGTTATTTCGTTATAAATGTATCATTTCACATCTGTTTTGTTAATAAAGGAATTTCTATGATTAATTATGGCCTCTTGTGTTCATTTGGATGATGTGAAAAGAGAAACAATTATTGGATGTCTTGAGACAGGCCAATTCTGAGTGGAAATATCGCAAGCTTTGCACATTTCAAGAAGCGTTATCTCCAGACTGTGGAGGACATTTCAACAACAAGGAAATACCCAACTTTGTTTCAAATGTGGAAATACCCAACAGGGAGACCAATTTCTCTTCCTAAATAGGAATCCACTACAGGAGCTCTCACCAAGGACTTAGCAGCATTTATGGGGCAATCTATTTCGAGGTACACAGTCTACAGATAACTTCATGAGCACAGGCATAGCTATGGGCAGCCAAGGTGTTCAAAGTACATGGGCGCAACAAATTAGGGGTGCTAAATTGGAGGGGCCCTAAAAAAAGCTAAGATGAAAAATTGAACATGGACGATAAAAAACTAGCTACGCCACTGTTCATGAGTTTGGGATCTATGCTTGGAGAATCATGCAAAGCATCCCATTGACCCTGGCTCACCAGATAGCGCGACACGGTGCAACAAACATTCAACTGGAATAGAAGCACAGTGGAGCTATGTCTTGTTCTCCAACAGATCCTGTTTCAGCCTGGAAAGCAATTCTCTGTGCATCAGGGTGTCTACAGAGTTTCTGTAAGTCAATTTAGTGACTTTTTGGGGAAGTCTTAAAAATTTCCAGACCTAATTTAATTATTTTTAACATAAAAAAAAAACTTTTTAAGCATTTTTCCCGGACTGGATTGACCAGATTTTTTCCATGACCAAATTTTAATTCCATTTTCACTACTTTTCCGTGACTTTCGTGACCATTTTCCAATTTCGTTACATTTTCGGGACTTTCGTGACCTGTAGACACCCTGTGCGTCTAAGCATGGAGAGAGCAAGGGACTAGCCCAAACTAGGTAACATCTTTGAACGAATTCTGTTTGGAGGTGTAGGCAGGGTTCATGAACAGTGCACGTTCGAACATGGTACAGTAACTACCCAAGTCTATTACCGTGAAATCCTGCAACAATATACAAGGCAGGTTCAAAAAGTTATTTTGCAATAAAAAAAAAAAAAAAAAAAAAAAAAAAAAACGCAACCATGACCTTTTCTTTGGAGTAGTCAGCACGAAACATCTGTGATCGGGGGGACAAGCTTGTTTTCCATATGGATGTCTTTTTTGTTTGAGGGTCATAAAGAAAGCACCATGTTTCGTGGCCAGTGATGATTCGACTTAACAAACTGGCATCTTTGTCAACAAAATCGATATTATCACCTTCAATTTCACAACACAACTGTAACTGTTCTTACATTTCAGGAACTTTTTGAAGCTACCTCGTATGCATGTTTTCCGGGGAGCAATCGGACTAGAGTTTCTATACATGGACAACAATGCCCGACTATATAGAGCGCAAATTGTGAGAAGTATCTGGATTGGCTGCCATGTTTAAGCAGAGGATAACCTCGGCAGACATTTTGCATCCTTGTCCGTGCTACTACGGCCTAAGACTCTTTAAGAGGAGTGGGACCAACTGCCTCAAGAACTACTGGACAATTTAGTGTACAGTATGCTACAATAGCATGCGTAGGAGTTAGAGGCCATCATATGGCCTACTAAACATCATCCTTGCTTTCCATGCGCCATGGAATGGTGAGCAAACAGGCACTATAAGCAACCTCAGGGAATTACTTACTATATAGTAATAATGAAGATGAATTCATATATAATGAATAAAAATTTTTAAATAATCCTACTAATCTCAACCAACCTAACTACACAAGATCTCATCCTTGCATTTATGAGTAACTGAACGTTATTTATTGACAACGACTCCTTAGTTTCCCTAGTTTATTAAGCGTTTACTCAATTTAAAGCAGAGATTTTGAATTTATAAATGTATAAAGACCCAACACTTACTTCTTCCAGCCATCGGAAATCATTGGCTTCAATTGTTTGGAATTCACTATAAATTCTTTGTTGAGGTCCAACTGTCGTCAGCATTTTGATATACTGCATTATAACTGTTATCACCTAAAAATATTAAGGGAAGAATGAAAATCTATAAAAATTCCTAAATTATTACCCCCCCCTTCAAATGAAACTAGCCTATTTATTATAAAATATATTATATTATCATTGTATATTATGTGGTCTTTACAAGATACAGTACACAATAATAATAATTCACTTTTTCTCAATTTCCCAACTACTTTTCCATCATCAAAAGGTAATGCAAAATTTAATTCTCAAAAACAAGATGCTGACGATTCAGCCAAAAAGTCACTATGTTCACATTTCTGCACTAACAAGGGAATCCCTCGAACATGTATGTCACAGATTTCCACCAAATTGAAATATGTTAATCAATTGAAGCTACAATAGATGCTTGCAAAATAAGAGAGTGCGAAATTTTGTTTCTTTCCAAATAAACCACGAAAACAAAAAAAATTGAGCACACACAGTCATACAAGGACTCCATTGTTAAAGCGATGTATAAATGCGTTTAACGGAACTTCTTTCTTCCACTACTGCTACTCACAGTACGAATCCACTTCAGATGAAATAGACAGCAGCAGACGGCAACTGAATGGCTTCTCAAGTTTCTAAACAAACTCAGTTTTTAAAAATAGATTGTTACAATTAGCTAATTGCCTTCCAGTACAAAATGTCTATAGTAATTAATAACCATTTCCTTAATTTATTATTTCATTTTAATAAGTAATTCGCTAATCAAACATGGGTTTTTATTTCATTTCCTTAAATTATTTTACTTCATGTGCAACGTCGAGTAATACATTGCGTTGGTGAGGGGGTATGTATCGCGGTGCTTTATAATTTTAAATAAAAATAGTATTCATGGATGCCTACCTCATCTTATAAATTATTTCGCAAAATTAAGGTTTTATGCTTAATAACAGTGCTCTAACTGCAATTCTTTGGCGATCGCCGCTAACAAGTTCACTTCCCCTCTTTCCGCCATGTTTGTTGAACTCTGCGCACTTCCGGAGCACTTCACTGCTGCACAACGCTATCGCTTCCACGGTGTGCTTGCGCGCAAAAAAAAGGTTATGTGGGGTTCCCTTGTAAGTCTACAAATTGTCCCATCACGCTGCTGTTTATTCATAATAATTGAACAATATAGATACCATGCTAAGTAAATTTGTAACATTAAAGGTGATAAGTGAAATAAAACTTCAAAAACAAGATAACAACAACCATTCCAAAATCCTCCAAGAATGTTTTGCATTATACACGAATATTAAATTTTTACAAGTTTTCTGCGTTCAAAAGTGGAGGTCGCATTATGCATGAATAAATACAGTATTTTACTGTTTACTCCACAATTTACGGATATTCACCTTTTAAATTATTTTTAAAGGAAAAATTTATTAAAATTAAATAATAAAAATTTAATACAATGTTACTAATTACTGTAAAATAATAAATTATTTTAATATTTCTGTCTGCTTTAAAGTTATTAAAAAAAAAAAAAAAAGCAAACAATGCTGGTGTAGACAATAAAAACTAATAACTAGCAAATATACATTGTTTATTAAAGACAAAGCCCTTAAAGACGAAGAGCGACAAAGCCCTTAAAGACGAAGGGTGACAAAGCCCTTAAAGACAAAGGGTGACAAAACCCTTAAAGAATGCCAGTGTCAATATTTATTTGCTTGTTTCCATTCTCGTGACTACAGTTCTCACTATGATGCTCTCAATCTGGTGAGACTGGATAAATGTAGTGTTTTTCGAGCTCTTACCCAGGAATGTTACAATCAATTCGGCTGTCAACTGTCAACATCGTCACCAAAAATTGAGCAAAGCAGCAGTAGAAAACCAGCCAGAATTGAAAAAATAATGGAAAGGAGTGGTCTACCATCATGACAACGCATGATCACATACGTTTGATGACTCGTGAACAACTGTTGAGGCTTTATTGGGATGTGTTGCTTCACTCACCATATTTACCAGGTCTTGCTCCATCAGTTCCACTTGTTTAGGTACTTGCAGAAATCCTTGAAAAATGATGCTAATGAAAGACACTTTGTTCAGTTCATCGCTAATACAGAAAGGAAGTTTTCTTCCAAGATTGGGATTATGAAACTTCTCGAAAGATGGCAGAACATAGTCAAACAAAAAAGGGCGCTATGTCACTGATTAATGTGTATGCATATGTTTTTTTTCTATTAAAATGAATGGTTTTGAAAATCACTGGTAAAATGCAATGACTTTTTGAACAACAAAATAACTCATAGGCCAGTGTGAGTATGCGTATAATGCTTGATTTAGATTACCTCAAATACATTAGCAAATCCTTCTTCAGTTAATTCCACATGGATAGTGTAATCAGAGTAAGTAGAATTATGTTCAAATCCACTTTCATCGTTACCAGAAAACAGGCTTAAGGCCCATACTCTGAGGGATAGAAAAACAAACACTTAATAGAAATCATCATTAAGAATAAATTTTGACAAAATTAACATAACATAAATAAAAAATAATTTATCAAATAACACAAATTATATCAAAAACACAAGTTATTCTAGAATACAATGAAGTTTAAGTGAATATTTCAAGTACTTTTTTATACAGGGTGTAACGTAATTCATGGACAATAAGTACCTAGCGTGATTCTTTGCATGATTACAAACTTAAAGTTCCTTATCGAAAATGTCGAAAACTCAAAATTTAAATTGCGTCGTTACGTCATTTATGAACTTTCCGCACCAGCAGTTCATTACATTTAAAGGGGCGATTACAATTAAATCGGCGGCAATTGTTGAGATTAAATGACGTTTTCGACGGGTTTTCAGCAAACTTCGCATGATGTTTAGACCCTTAACATTTGAGTTTTGAACATTTTGCATAAGGAACTTTAAGTTTGTAATCATGCAAAGGATCACACTAGGTACTTATTGTCCCTGAATTACGTTACACCCTGTATATACTACCCTATCAAGTCATGGGACACCATCACTTTAATAGAACCACTCAAAAATATACATATTTTAGTATCTTGTTGGTCCACCTTTGGCTGCTGTCACAGCTTCTACTCTCTGGGGCATGCTGTCCACAAGTTTTTGATACGTTTTGACATTCTGCCATAAGTGTCTTGGACAGTTTGGTCACGGATTTCGGGCATTCCACACAAGCACATAATCGACGTTCTAACCTGTCCCACAGATGTTCGATGGGGTTCATATCAGTGCTCCGGGCAAGCCAGTCAAATTCTCGAACCCCCTTTTCATCAAAGCATGTGCCTACAGCCCTTGCTTTATGGCAAGGTGTGTTATCGTGCAGAAACAGAAAAGGGCTATTGTCAAAGTTCTGCCAGAGAGATGGGAGTGCTGCATTGTCCAGAATGTCTTGGTAACACTCTGTGTTTAGATGTCCATCCACAGAAACGATTGCACCCAACCCATACCATGAAAAGCACCCACACACAATCACCGAACCTCCACCAAACTTCACCATGGGCACAACACAGCTTGGCAAATAACGTTCGCCGGGCGTTCACCATACCCAAACTCGTCCATCCGATTGCCAGATGGTGTAGCGGGACTCATCACTCCATTCAACCATTCACCATTGATCCAGAGTTCAATGTCATTGGTCTAACAGTTTTGCTTGCAAGATGGCAACCAACACTTGTACCTCTTTGGAAGCCTGAAAGCTCTTTTCTTCGAGACATTCTATACAGCATTCACGCAAGCATCATCTCATAATAGCATACTCTCTGCTATGTAGTCTGGGAAGAATGCCAACAGTGAAATTGCAAAGGAATGTCTCATTTTCATTCAAATCAGGGTGGTCCCATGACTTTTGATAGGATAGTGTATTTTAAGTTATTTTAAGTAAATTTATGTTTGTATTAGGGTCAGATATTTTTTTAAACATAATCATTTATTTCGATCATTAAAGAATATGATTTGTCCAAAACATTTCCCAATATTGTCATTCAAATTTATTAAAAAAATAAAGCCTCTTAATTTGCAACACACATAAATTGACCACAAACCAATGTCCCTAATTTAGTTTGCTTATTTCTTTATTAAAAAAGATAATGTAAAAGTAAACATTTTAAATTCATGAATAAAACTGAAGTTCGATATAGCCCCCACCAGCAACTTGAGCAAGGATGCACACAAATAACAAACACAAAGATGTTCCCTGCTTTTCCTTTAGCAAAACACAACCACTGTCTGTGAACCTAAAATCACACCAAATGTCCTTCCTGTCAAGCAAAAGAATTTCATAACATTGACAAAATGCATGTGAACTATAATTTGAGATTCACTTTTTTGCAAAAATTGGGTTGTTTCATAAGTATTGACCAAATTTGATAGAAAGAAGAAGACACCAAAAAATAGGGAAAAGAATACATTTTATTAAGTGAAATATCTCCCCTCAGCAGCTATACATGGTGCCCAACGTGTTGGCAATGAAAAATTGCCACGGTGACAGAAGTGAGCAGTACAATGTTCCAAAAAACAGTTAACAGCAGTAATGACAGCATCTCCATCAGTTAATTGTTTGGCCTGCAAGAAACTGTCCAAATGATGAAACATATGGAAATCAGTTGGGCCAACTCTGTAAAAAAGGCAGGATGAGGGGAATCTCATATACCAAAATATTAATTTTTTGCAGGTTTGGAACAGACTAAAATGGATGAGCACCATCTTGGAGGATATTGGGCCTGCATGATTCATCAAAGATGGTTGTTGTGTTTGCAACTTCTGTTGGCACATTTGTCCAGCTGATAGCAGTATACATCACTGCTGATTGTTTGTCCCCATGGTAGAAATTCAAAATGGACCAAATGGAGATGAGAAGTTTGTTTGGATGTTGTGGGTGTTGTTTTAGTGTTTCCCCTTTATTCCACCTCAGAGCCTTTTTGTTTTCTGTTGTTGTAGAGCATCCATTTTTCATCAACTGTAAAAATGCAATGCAGAAACGGTTTCAGCCTCACAATGTTTGAGGGCAAGACATGTTTTCAAGAGACACAGTTGCTGCTGTTCAGTGATAGCATGTGGAACCAAGTGTCAACTTTTTCGATTTGCCCATTTTTGCCAGATTACGATTGCTGTCGATAAAGTAAGCTTGTTGGAGAGCTCATGTACAGTGGAAACAGTTTTGGTTCCACTATCTACCGTAACTGTTTGGCATCATACTGTACTGGATGCCCATCTACGGGTTTACAATTAAAGTCCATATCACTAGCACCAAACTTTGCAAATAACCGATGGACAGTTGTGTCACATGTCATGCACACACTCCATGCTCCATTAACATTAGCAACAGTTTCCCACATATTCAGTCCAGATTTGTACTCGTACATATTCGCTCATATTTGTATCGGAGGGCCCTTAAATATTGGTATGGCAGAACAGGGCTGTTCCAGAACGGCGGCAGAATTTCCAGCAGGAATAGCAACAACTTTCAGGACCAAAACAATTCATTGGGAGCTTCATGCCTTAGGCTACACCGGTCGAGCTGCTGCCCACAAGCCTAGCATCACCCCTGTAAACTCCCAGTATCATGTGGCCTGGTGTAAAGAGCGACGGTCTTGATCGATAACCGCTGGAGGAGCATCATGTGAAGCGACAAATCACGCTTCACACTCTTCCGATCGGATAGGTGCACCTGAGTGTGGCATTTACCAGGGAAGCGACTACTACCTGAGTGTGTCATCCCAACAGTGAAGTTTGGCAGTGGTGGTATGACTGTATGGTCGCGTTTCTCCTAGTTCGGACTTGGTCTGCTGGTTGTGATCGAGGGGAACATGGCATCCACACAACATAAGGACGTTCTAGACAATTCCGTGCTTCCTGCCTTGTGGCAGCAGTTCGGTGAAGGGCAATTTGTGTTCCAGCACGACATTGCACAGTGCCATAAGGCTCATGCTGTCAGCGCCTGGTTTCCGGAGAATAATATTCAGGAACTTCAGTGGCCCGCCCAGAGTCCAGACTTCAAACCTACTGAACGTCTTTGATTTGAATTGGAGCGTCAGATATGCGCACATCTGATGCGACTGGAAACGCGCATCCAACTTGTGCCGGCTTTGAAGGAGGAGTGAGCAAAAATACTGGTTGCTTGCCATAACATAGTGGTTGAGAACATGCCACGGTATATGGAGGCTGTGCTTAGGATAGAAGGCCACAGTATGCGCTATTAGACATGCTGTAAATAGAGCACATATGTCCACTTTCAATTGAGAAGTCAGTGTATGCATTATATGTAAAATCTGATCCCTAATTAGATGAAAATGTTTTCAATCACAGTTACTCATGCAATATATAAAATAAAACTGTGTAGCTAGTCACAAAAGTAAGATGGTTAAGGTATAAAGGTTTATTAGATAAAAAATTATTTATCTTTTTATTATGAAAAATGGAATCACAACTTATGTACCACTTTTGGCCCATCACAACAAATCATCCAAAAAAAGACACCAAAAAAAATGTACAAATCTTACTTTTTTTTAAGATAAGATAAAATGCTGCCTTTCCCTTCATGACCGATTAAATTTGAGATATAGTGCAGAGGCTTTTTTCTATATTCATTCATTAAAGAAGGCAGTGCCCAATGAAGTTCGACTTGTAGACAATTTTTTACTGGTATAACTATTGTTTAAGCAACAAAAGAAATTTATAAGGATTTTATTAATCAATTAAGAATTGCAATATTATATTTTTAATAATTACTAAGCCTCTTTAATGAAAAAATAAAATCTAAATTATCACCTTTGTATAATCGGTAAAATGCTGGTGTTGCAAAGGGTTCCGAAAGATGGTGAAATTCAGGTTTAGGAAGGCCACTTAAAAAAGAAAATAAAAAAAAAGTAAAAATAATAAATACATCTACAAGCACATATAAAGCACAAACTCACTTAAAAGTGATAGATAAAATGGAAATAATTCATACACTCATGAGAGAAAGGTGTGTAAAAAATTACTGCAAGTGTAAGCCTATTAAGTATTGCTGGGAAAATATGGGAAAAATTCTGATTGACAGAGTGAGGAGAATGACTGATAAATGTGTTTCGAAGTACAGAATGGCTTAAGCAGAGGTGAATTCAGGAAGGTAATAGCGTATTTGAACGATCTAGGGCCACTGCTAGACTAGGGCCTAGCCATCGAAGATCGAAATCGAAGAGAAACAATGAAGGGGTGAAAAAAAGGGTGAAGGAATGGGAAAGAATAAAAAATTTCTGGGTTATTTTGATTAATTTCTGCTGCAAGCTCTAAAAATAATTCAAAAATAAAATCAATGGCAAGTTAATTATCTCAAAATAAAAGTTAAACATTTTATTAGTCATGCAGAAGTAAGAAAATATTCAATAATTCAATACTACAATCTCTCCTTGACTTAGCCGTAAATATCTCGTCGCTGTTGTGTAAAATAATTCATGTCTGTTGACAATGATTCGTGTTTCGATCATAGTTTCATGAACGTTTGCTTCAGTGGGTGCAGCCATTTTGAAAATGACTAATGAAGCCAACTTTTGAGAAGCTCGCTTAAAAGCCTAGCCGGCTACGGATGGGCAAAGCTAGCCAAGCCTAGCGAACACGTTCAGGAAAAAGGCTAGGCTAGCCCACTTAGCCATAGCGAGTCAGCTATCTTCCTGAATTCACCTCAGTAGTAGAGGATGTGTGAGTCAGATTTGATCAGATTGTATATTATTGTAGAGAAGTATTTCTATGCACAACATAAATTATTCTAAGCATACAGATCTAGAAAGAGCTTATGACAGAGTGAACAGATACAAAACATGGTAAGTGTTTAACAGATATGGTGTGAAAGAATGATTATTTGAGATCATGAAGCAATGTGGGCAACTGTGCAGGTCTCAGATTGAATGAAGCAATGTCAGAATGGTTTAGTACTTAGGAGGGTGGTAGACAAGGATGTATAATATTCCCTTAGCTAATTAATGTACGCATGGATGGATGCATTACCATAGCTTGCTAAAGCTTTAAAGTGAAGCTTGAACTTTGTAGCAAATTCTACTCACAAGAAAAAAGTAGCAGTATATTGTAAGCTTTTTCAAGCAAAGTTAGCGTTGGAGATATCCCATACCTGTGAGACATCGTATGCGGGAATTCATAAAAACATGGTGCCTATTGATGCAAAAACACGTTCGTTGCTGCGGAAAAGTCTAATTTTAAGAATGCTATTGGTATTTAACCTTAAAATTGTTTGTCTTCAGAATCCAAGGAAGGTTTGGATACACAAAACCATTCCAATTTATTGCTGCCCAAACTTCATTCCATAGGCAAATTTTTTTGCACTTTCTTTTTTTTTTAATCCCATAAAATTATTTTCTTAAAGTGAAAAACTCTTGGAAGGTCGTGAAAAATTCTTGGGGGGGGTGGGGGGGGGTTGCAGAAAATTCATGGAACACATAACACATTAGGACATGCATGTTTGGAATTTTTAAATGTGAAAGGGGGTTGTGAGACAAAAAAGATTAAGAAACACTGCCATAATGGATCTCTCCTTTTGATTTCGCCTACAGATTTTTCCTTCATTTTTAGTTCTTTACATTTTTCTAAATTTCTTGGAACTTTCATGACGGCTGCCATTTTCAAATATGGCAAAAGTTGCTCTAAAATCAAACTGATCTAGATATCCGCTTGAAAATTCACTTGCTTCATGGAACTATCCTATCAGCGTGATGTTTAAGATAGCTTGAGGTTGAAAAAAATCACACAGAAAATGCTAAAAGCTTCAAGCAGATGGGAATGAGAGGTTACAGTGAATGTATATGGCATGCTGTTTGCTATATGGTGATGATAATGTCCTCCTTTAAGAAAGTGAGGTTGTTCATGTGTGCTTGTAGAACGAAGAATAAAACGGGAATGAACAATAAGAAGATGAGAATCAATGTTTAGAAGAAAAAATTGTTTGATAACAAAAGTTCAATGTGTTTTTGTATAGATTTTGAAAAATGACTAAGATATAAATGAAATGATCTTACTGAATAAAACACAATCTATCAGAAATTTATGATAAAATGTTTGTCCTAAGTTAAAAGGAAAAATCACGTGAACACAATTATTTTCATGGTTGTCTTTAACATCTCCATTTGGTCCAAAATTAAGTTTTAAACATTTATCAAGACAACAGAAGAGTAGCATAAAATAAAAAAGTTAGCTTACACTGCTGAGTTCTCTCAACTTTAAATCATCTTTATAGCCAATTCACATACAAAACTGATTCAGAAAAATGTTTAATAATATTTTATTAGAAGCATTATTGCCTATAATATTTGTTCATTCTATGAAGTTTTAATGTCTTGTAAAAATGCTGAATTCAAAAACTGATTGCAATTGCCTGTCATTTTTCTTAGCATTACAGATTTCAATGTCTTCTATAATTATATTTTGATAATAATTAATATTAATTATACTTAATGCATCAACAATTCAAGGGCTGAGGATGAATGAAATTATTTATATTATGATACATGTAGTAAATTAAATTAATCTTAATAGATTTAACCTGTGCTCACTTAAAAATATTTAATCTATTTAATATAACTATTTAGTTTTAATATGAATTGAATTTAAAGGAATGTTTAATGTATTATGAAAAATTTGAGGACAAGGGAAAATTTATAAAAACCATGATTACTCACTTATTGGGAATATCAGAAAAATAGTCTCTAACCCAGTTCTCTAAAGTATCTAGGGTTTCTAAAGAAAATATAGGTTTTGCAAGAAACAAATTTTATGTTTAAGTTATTTGTTTTAAGCAAAAGAATAGTTTATATGCAAAGATTAAATAATTATAAACTTGTTAATATTA
Source organism: Rhysida immarginata (assembly GCA_023313115.1). NCBI lineage: Eukaryota > Metazoa > Arthropoda > Chilopoda > Scolopendromorpha > Scolopendridae > Rhysida > Rhysida immarginata. Next base: position 384,858 of record JAHWFO010080167.1, on the reverse strand, counting down.
TTACAAAATCAAAAGTTATAAAAATTTTTTGAATAATCCAAATTTAAAATTATTTAAATTTTAATGGTGTGCTTTTTTATTCCAATGAAACCAACAAGATTCACATTAGCATACAATTTATGATATAATATTTCCTTCACACTGATCACATAGTGTTTTAATATGATGCTACTACATTCTGTCACCGATGAACTCAAAGTTTTGCCATCTTCTGCCATCACTGTAAGTTTGAAATTATTATTCATCATCCCAAAGTAACTGCAAACATCAGAAGACGCACACCAAAACTGTTGCTCAATAATCCTTCTGGTAAAGTTTTTTTATCATCCCTCTGAATAATCACTCTGACTGTCAATATGATGACTTTCAAATCATAATGAAGTATGGTTACTTTATTACGATGGAATAAAAGCAGGCTTCTTACTTTTGATGGAATAAAAAAACACACCCAAAGTTGCATTAAGTTAACCTCGGGACTGCACTGCCAATGTCATGTAGTGGGCAGAGTAATATCGTCTCCAGAATTCTCTTAATTCTGTATGGACATCAATTTCCTTATCTAGCGGCTGATATTTGAGTGTGTTAAGAGAGCCTTTGAAAAAAATTAAAAAAAAATTACATGAAAAAGATTGAATTATTACAAATCATTTTTAGAATCCTGCAATTTAAAAGCAGAGTTAAGAATAATCTCACCCCACATAAACTTTCTCATTGGATGCCCAGATGCTGCAAAACTTCCACGAAGCTGTTGCTTTCGATACGTGTCTGATGGCAGACTCAACTGAAATTCTGTGGTTTAAAGAAATAACACAGTATATTTAACATGTTATTGAGTTATAAGTGACAATGATAAAATTACGGTCAGTGTTCTAAATATTTTAGCTGCTGGATGGCATGAAACTAAGAGTAAGGAGAGAGTGGCGAGAGAAAGAGATGAGAAACTGCAGAATGACTTTGAAGGGAACAAGAGAATGCTTTGGAAGTATGTTAGAGATATGAGAGGAGGTCAGAAAAGGAATATGTGTAGTGTGAAGGACAAGAATGGTAAAATGCTGTGGAATGAATCCGATGTAGTTGGTAGGAGTCAGGAAAATTTTTCCGAGCTCTTTATGCCTGTGGGAGTGACTGATGGAAGTGACTGGAATGAAAGTAGAGCAAGAAGAGAGTGGAGAGTGAGTCGGAAGAAGATGGAATCAGTATGAAAGAAGTCCTGAATGCAGTTAGCGCTCTGAAGTGTGGTAAAAGCCCTGGTGTAGATGGTGTGGCCGCAGAGATGTTAAAGTATGGTGGAAAGCAAGTTGTAGAATGGTTGTGGAAGCTCTGTGAGTTTTGCTGGATCAGTGGTGTGGTTCCCGAAGATTGGACTAAGGCTGTGATTGTTCCCATATATAAGGGTAAGGGTGATAGAACTGATTGCAAGAATTATAGAGGAATAAGTTTGTTGAGTGTAGTGGGGAAGGTTTATGGAAAAGTTGTGATTGATAGAGTGAAGAGCGTGACGGATGAGAAAGTGTGGGATGTGCAGGGTGGCTTCAAGAGTGGAAGAGGATGCATGGATCAAATTTTTTCGCTGAGAGTAATCGTAGAGAAATATCTCCATGTGAGGAAAAAAGTGTTTTGTGCGTTTGTTGATTTAGAGAAAGCGTACAATCGAGTGAAAAGGAACGCCCTTTGGAGAGTGCTGAGAGATTATGGTGTGAGTGAACAACTATTTGGGGCAATGTATGTGAACAGCTCTGCTAGTGTGAGGACAAACAAAGGCTTATCCGAGTGGTTTGCGATTGAGGAAGGTGTGAGGCAAGGGTGTGTGATGTCCCCGTGGTTATTTAATATTTTCATGGATGCATGTGTTAGGGCAGCCGGGATTAATGACTTGGGCGTGAAAGTGGGCGATGAGAGAGTGTGCTGTTTATTGTATGCTGATGATGCTGTTATCCTGTCGGAGAGTGAAGAGGATCTTAGGACACTAGTGGTAAAAATGAACGAGGTATGCAATGGGCAATAATGCGAATAAATGTGGAGAAGACGAAAGTACTTGTTTTTGAGCGGGGAAGAGGAACAAACGTGATGTATGATTGAGCTGAACGGGCTGAACTTGGAGCAAGTGAACGAGTTTGTGTACTTGGGGAGCATGTTTGAGAGGGACGGGAGCATTGGTGGTGAGATATTATGGAGAGTGAATGCTGGTTTGAAGGTCGTAGGCATACTTGGAAAGTATGCTAGGAATGAGCGTTTATTGAAGAATGCCAAAATTTCTGTTTATCAGAGCGTGCTGGTACCAACTCTGATTTATGGGAGTGAACCCTGGGTGTGGAATGAGAAGCATAAAAAGCGACTGTGTGCAGTTGAAATGAGGTATCCGAGAGGTGTAGCTGGAGTTACGAGACTTGACTGTATTCAAAATGTTGTAGTGAGAGACGATTGTGGAATGCAACGTAGTGTGGCTGATATAGTGGCAAAGTCAACGTTGAGGTGGTTTGGACATGTGGAACGCATGAATGAGGAACGACTGACGAAACGACTGTATGTTGGTAATGTTGATGGCGGGCGAGGAAGAGGGAGACCGAGGAAAGAGTGGAGAGAGCAGGTGGATGAATATCTGAAGCTGTATGGGTTTGAGAGCCTGAACAAGAGACATGCGTGCATGAAGAAGAGAATGACCGTGGAAGAAGCTGGGATGGTGTGTAGAGACCAGAATGTGTGGCGCCGATTGATTAGCGATGTATGATTTGGTCGATCCGCTTGTTGTTTTTTTTTGTTTTTTGTTTTTTGTGTGCTGCCCACCCTTTTCTGTAGGATAGGGGCGCGATGTTTTTGTTGTTTTGTTGTTTGATGGCATGAAAAAGGTAGCCAAACAGGAGAAGGAGAGTTTACGCAGCTTTATAAAATTTTTCTGTTATTTGTTTAAACTTCCATTATTTGTCTATAGACTTAAAAAACTTAGTTTACATTCCAAGTCAAAAGTCAAATATATTATTTAATTTGATATAATGACAATTTCTGAAATAAAAAGCAAATTCTGTATATGTTGTTGGAAAAAGAATAGCTTTTAAAAAAAACTAAAATTATGGCAGTTTATTTATTAAATCTGGAAATAAACCAAAACAAAATTAATGTATAACAAAAGTGGCATTTATAAACAGACATGACATGCATTAACGAACACCATCTTTCGATCATGAACAATGACAGAAAATCTGCACTGGCTGACCATCCGATCAACAATAGGAACCCAAATTCGTCCTACCGAAAAGCCTAGCTATGACCATTGTAATTTCTACATATGATTATAAAATACTAAATTTTCTGTAAAACGTAGAAATAAACAAAAAGCAAGAAGAAAGAGGAAAAATAGAATAATTAATAATCACACAATTTGTGTTTGATCACATCCTTGCATTTTTCAGCGATTAAATTTGAAATCCTAATTTATAATCACAAAACATTTTGTGACAGATCATATCCCTTTGTTTGTTTCTTAAATTGTTTAAGTCTTTCTGCTACACTCTAATTGTGAGTTGAATATGACTGCCTGCCTATGCCATATGTCAATATCTATTAAAGATAGTGTACCTTCTTCATTATATTCCCTGTTCATGATGTTATAAAAGAAATCTACTAGCAATTTAAAAGAATTTTTATCAGTATTGGTATAGCAAGACCTTTATTTGCAATCTAATATAAAAAAACAAAACAAAAAAAACTGGCATATGTGGAAATCTTGCTTCTAGGTAGTAATAAATGTGCATGTCATTAACATCAAAATATTCAAGGTCAAGATCTGACCATTCACCTTCAGAAGAAATAATCATAATTGAAAAAACGAAAATGATTGCCTGGGTTGTCTTTCAAATACATAATGGAAAAGTCTAGGGTTTCTGAGATTGGCTCTATTCTGTCAGATTAACAATTTGCCAAATACATGGTGTCTGAAAAGTTTTCATTTATACATTTAAAAAATCATTAAAAAGAAACAAACAAGAATGTGCAGGTAAGGTTTTTTGTGTTCAATAAAGAATCTATCCAAATTTTTTTACAATGTTTAGAAATTTCAATATGTGCATCATTAGTTGCACATGACACAGCAAGTCAATAAGATATTTCTGACAAATCAGAGTCTGTGAAACATTGCAGAATACGTAGTTTCGATAGCCACAGTAATTAAACTTTTCAGTTCATCAATTTTCACAGATTGGGGTGCCATCTATTATTCACTTCATTAAAAAAAAAATCCTTTGATACTTTCTTTATTTAATACAAAAAAAAAACCATTCATGATGTTTTGAAATAAATCTACCTGCTGAAATGAGCAATTTTATATGTCATTAGTGAATATGTGAATAAATACTATACCACTGTCTACAGCTTTCATTTCTCTGTCCATGGTGTCTTGCTTCATCAATGGATGGATGAAAAACTGAGCAAAGCGCTCAAGAGATTCCTGAAAATGTTTGCTATGAACCTCAAAATGGAACACTGTCTGAAAGAAAAGCTTCACCTTAAGCTAATGCTATAAACCCCCATAAAAATTTTAACAAACAAACATACATTAACTAATGTTTTTTTCCATTGCTTACCCGCTCACAATCAGTTGAAGCATTATCAGTTCCTCCATGTTTGTAAATAAAGGAATCAAAATAATTTTCATCTGGATACTTCTCACAGCCCATAAACACCACTTTAAAAATCAAAAATTATTTTCAAAATCTTTCAAACAGAATTAAAAGAAAAAAAAAAATCACATTTTTAACTTTTTAAAGTTTAAGCTTACTGTGCTCTAAGAAATGGGCCAATCCTGGAATGTTGTCAGGATCACTGAAACTTCCAACACCTATGCATAAGCCAGCAGCAGACTATACATAATGAAATCAAAAAGAAAATAAATTATTTCTTTCCCTAATGCCACTATTCAAATACAGATCTGGATTATCCATGGACCCTCCAAGAAACTAATAAGCTACTTAACAGTGCAGTTTAATATAACCAATCCTTTCAATAAGAATTGAATTTTCTTTCATAAAAATATTACTTGAGAACTTTTTATCCCTTTTGGTACAGATTTAATACAGCAAAATGCTTCATCATCATCATCATCATCATCATCATTATTATTATTATTATTATTACGAGGGGCGATTGATAAATAAGGTCTCCATGGCTGTAAGTTTTTTATTTGTTAACCGATTTTCAAAATTCTTTTTTATTTGTTAGCCGTGGCCATCAATGAAAAGTGAATTATTATCAGGTAGGATCAAATTTGCAATATTTCTATGAAATTATATACATGTATTGTGAAAATTAAAATTTGAGATAGGGGTGGATTTACGTATATACAATTTAAAAAAAAGCGTGTTTTTACATAGAGTTTTGTTTACTTTTAGATTGATTGTGATTTACATCTTTTGTTAATTTTGCAAACTGAACAAGCAAGAAAGCATGCCTCCTGTGGACAAAGCATACCAGCACTGGGCCATCAATGAAGTTCCTGATGCATCATGTTGACGGCAAACACAGGATTTGGCACAAACAAGATGTGTTCATGGACTTATAATATCTGTTAACAACTATGTAAGCCATATCATAATGTGGGGACGAGCAACTTCTTCTGGTCTCAAAATCATGGAACTCTCGAGGTACATTCTTGTGGCCACCATGATATTCCCATCATCCCATTTATTATTTTAAATATGAGGATACGTTGGGTCCACTGATACCCCTTGATTCATGTATGGATACCAGAGCATACATTTATCTGCAAGCAGATGGGTACTTCCAGAGGATAATGTGTTGGTGCACCAAGACCACATCAACATGGAATGGTTACAGGAACATTCCATCACTTTTCTGCAATGAACTGTTCAGGCACCAGATCTCAATTCGATTGAAATTTGGTCTCTCAAATGAGATAGAAAGGACTGTTCATTCCACGTCTGCACCCCATTACAAGTTCGAGAACTACATGATGCACTGATTCTGCATGTATACACTAACTCAGGAACGCTTTCAGCAACTTGTTGAATCCATGCCTAGATGAATTCAGGCTGTTTTGAAGACAAATGGAGTCACAACATGCCACTAAGTAGGTACACCTATGAATGTGGCCAGACAGTGTACTTTCCCTAAAGTATTACTGCATAACATTTATTTGTTTCATCATACTAAATTCATAATGTCCTGAATAAAAGAACTCATGCCCTTATTTCTTGAAGCCCTCTTGTATTTTTAACATTTAAATTTAATATTATTTTGAAATAAATCCTTACATTTACTTTTATTAAATTGCAAAATTATTCTTACCAACTTTTCTCCTTGTTTTGACGATTCATTTTTTTTTAAAGAATCATCATTAGATTCATCTTCTTCATCAGTGAAGTTACCAAATCTGTCATTGTCTGATTCCTCATTTGAATCCTCATCTTCTTCACTCGCTTCACTTTCATCCTCATCTTCTTCTTCTTCTTCCTCCTCTTCATCGTCTATTTCATCAGATTCTTCTCCCGATGATGAATCAGATTTATCATCAATATTATTATAATTACTTTCATAACCTTTATCTTGGTTGTTACCATCATCATCTTCATCACTTTGTTCAGCAGTTGTAGGATCTGAGATTAGTAAAGCTTTAAGCCCATTTTTAAGTTCAATAATCCTGCAACATTCACAAAATGTTTATGATGATCACTAATTTCTCAGAAGTTAACAAATGCAATACACCATTATTTGCTCAAATATAGGTTGCACCCCCAAATTTAGAATAAAATTTTGTAAAATATTTAATTTTTCCTTAAATTTTAAACTGATAATGTTAATGAAATCAATGTATAAACCTTAAAGATTACATCAAACATAGTGAATGCCATCTTGAAACAAGTTTATTTACAATATACTGAGTTGAGTAGTAAAGAAAATTTGTATTTTCAGATAAAAAAAATTTTTGATGTAATAATGATATCCACAATTATATATAAACCATTTTGCTCAATAACACTTTGCCATACAATAAAGGCGATACAAACATGGCAAAAGCTAGTATGACCAACATCGATACACAGATAACCCTATTAAATCAAACTACTAGGAGGCCTGATTAAAAAAGTTTAACTTATGCGATGTTTGACTGAAGCATTTGAATGAAATTGAGGATATTGATTATAGTTGAACCCACGCATAACTCCAAATATATAAGAGTACAGTATTCCTCAATGGATGCTGAATGAATGTAATGTTCCACAGGGAATATACAGGGTGGTCATCAAGTCCTTTCCTGATAAAGAAAACTTATAATTAATGAACTATTTGTGGTATGGTCATACTTTTTTTTTATAATGTTCTCCAACTCAAAAAGTTTTTTAATACATGTTACGTTGCGATTTGAAGCACCCTAGGCGACACTACAAGCAAGCAGTTTAAAATGGCGCCAAATAAGGTGAAAGCACAATGTGTTCTCTGGTTTCATGAGACAAAATCGCCAATTACAGTGAAACGGATGTTTAAAAAAGAATATGGATGCGATCCTCCGGAAGCTAAAAGTATCAAAGCTTGGTATGACAAGTTTAAGGAGACAAGAAGCATTGCTGGCCTTCCAAGAACTGGCAGGCCTAGTGTATGTGAAGAGGTTACAGAGAGAATTCGCCAAAATTTTCAATGAAGTCCCTGCAAATCAACTCATCAAGCTTCAAGGGGATTAGGCATACCTCGGAGCACTGTGTTGAAAGTTCTTCACAAAAGGTTTCATTTGTGTGCTTGCAACAAAGTGATCGTCCCCGCCGCAAAGCTTTTGCTACAGAGATGTTGGGTGTATTTTTCGGATGAGTCGACATTTCACGTCTCCGGGAAGGTAAATAAACACAATGCTCGAATATGCGGGTCAGAAAACCCACATATTGTTGTCAGATACAGCATCTGGTTATATAGCTTCTTTCCACCAATCAGTGGAGATGTGTCAGTACTGGTGACTAATCTAGCAATGATTGGTGGAATTACAATAGATGTGGCTTCCAGTGAAAGTTATTTGAAAAATATTTCATAATACAGAATGAAACTATTGGAATAAATTAATAACAATCAAATAATCGAAAACAATCGATAACATAGGAAAAAGAATTGATAACAATCGAGATAAGAAAAAACAATCTATAACATTCGGAATAATTAGATACATTCTGATTACAATCGAATTACACAAGGGATCTGGCGTTATATAAATATAAACTGTTTATATTTGTATAATGTCCGATCCCTTGTATAATTTGATTGTAATCAGAATGTATCTAATTATTCCGATTGTTAATGATTGTTTTTCTTGATCCGAATGTTATCCGAATGATATGAAATATTTTTCAAATAACTTTCACTGGAAGCCATGTCTATTGTAATTCCACCAATCATTGGTAGATTAGTCACATCACTGATTGATGGAAAGAGGCTATATAACCAGATGCTCCATCCGATGCTAGTTTTGTAGTGATCATAGTTCCTGACGGTGAGGTTTACTCGAAACACGTAGAATAATTAATAACCACTACCATATCGCTATTTCTGGACCTTTAATCTCAATATTTATTTTATTTTTTATTAAATATCTATTATTTAGCTATTAATAAAAGATGTGAAAAACTTTCATTCTCGCCTTCCCCCTTATAATCGAGACAGATACCATTTTTCTGGTCTTCATGGCGTCACAAGTAACGAGTAGTGCGAAGGAGTTTCGGAATCGTGATATCACATATTGCAACAAATGTTATCGCATGCTGTGAAGATACAGGGCATCGCAATGGAATAATAGCAGGGTTCATTCTAGACTCGAAAAAGGGGAGGATTTTAAGGGCTAAAAAGGATACAACATTTTCAAAAAAGGGCATTATGTTTTCAAAAAAAGATTTTTTTCTATTAAAAATGCATTTTTTCTATTCTCTTTGAAATTCCTTAACCATTTACAAGATTTTTGGATTTTTCTTTGTCGGCACATTTTCGGGTATCAGGGCACATGATCAGGATCAAAGGGCAGCGGGGTGGAAATTTTTTATCAAAAGGGCAAATGGGGTGGTGTGCCCTGTAAACCCTGCCTAAAATGAACCCTGTAATAGTACAAAAACAAGAGCGATAGTAACTGTAACGATTTTGGTAATAGTGGCAGAGATATATAAATGCTACTGCAACTTCTGTGATACAGTATGAATTTCGAAAATGGGATCATCCGATATTTGTGAAGGTATCCACATATGTGTGCCAATAAGATCACAGCTGAAGGATTGGCTTTTTGTTGTATCTAGACTTCAGTTTTTGTTGTGCCATGAGACTTTATATGAGAAATGAAATGAGCCACTTTAGCTGATAAAATCTGTGTGTGAAGCAACAGATGACTGAAATGTGTAAAATGAACATCCTTGCTTATGACAACAGATAAGCCTACTTCATCCCTTCGGTGCTTAGTAGACGCCTGTCATGGTTATTGTTCTTAAAGTACTCCAAGAATTTTTCGATTGGATTGTTTAATCTAATAATTTATAAGCACTGTACACAGAAAACAGACTAGTGAAATCTTGCAATACATAAAATCATTGGAGACTAAAATCAAAACGAAATTAGAATCCAAGGCACTCTCTTGGTGACGAAATTTCCAGCAGGTTCTTTCGCCATGGAATGATGTCATGTTCTGCTTTTTTTTTTCTCAAGCAGGGAATGGGAGGACCAGAGGGCAAAATGTTAATCTTCCAAGGCATTTTTTAAATTTCGTATACAAATATTACATAGAGCGCCATTCCATGCTGGTGGTGACCCTTTGAATTAATTTTTTTTTGGGTCCAGTAGTTTTTTTTTTTATGGCCATGTCAAAATGGAACTTTAATTATAAAGACCCTGTTCTTTATTACCCTTGATTATGATGCAAAAAAAGTCGAATTTTTACATTTATTTTACTGTTTATAACCTGGTCCCTTAGGATAAGCCTTTCTTCACAGAAATTTCCATCACCCAACCATAAGTTTGACACAATGGTAGGCCCGACGTCCCATGCCCACCAATTCGTTAGTTGAAATGAGTGTAACATAGGCTGTGCGCTTAAATTATTAATTCCTTGATTTCTCGCAAACTATAATTTGTGAACCTGCACTAAACACTTTCACAGGAGTTACTTTTCTATGGTCCCCAAATTGTATGTTAAAGCTGATTGAAATCAGTGGGACAAACATTGTGGCCGTCCCATGTTACCTCAAGTGAGCATCTAATATGGAGTTTTTTTCCAATGGTTCTTGAACTGAAAATCTGTGAGCAAATAAATAATAAACTAAATTGTGCAAAGCAGTAAAATGCATTACTCAACAACTTTAAATTTTGTACTATATAAGGCCATAGAATACTGTTTCAAACATAAATTGGCTGTAGTTCAATGAGTAAAGCACAGAATCCATTGTTTGATCCTGGCCTGTAGAAATTGCCCAAAGTAAAAGACAACTTTGAATGTAAGGCTTACTTTCCAGCTCTCGTGTCCATCGGATTATGGGCTTAGAATCTCTCTAGAATGCCCAATGTGCATTTAAAATCACATGAAATGGATGTTGATGCACCAAACATCTAACACTGTGATTATATTCAGGGCAATCCAGTATAAGGCAATTCTGGCAGTGGAAAGAGAAGGAAAAATTTCACAACCTGGACTCGAACTAGGTACCACAACTATCATTGTTGCTGCTCTAACCAACTGAGTACCATATACCATACTAGAAGTGATAGAAGTTCATAACCTTCGTCTGTGTATAATTTGCAACCATCTGAATGTAACTAGGCTAGAATACTGGATCTGGTGTCCTGAGAATCATGATTTGCCAATTTTGCTCTGGCCTCCACGATCACCAATTTTGCAATTTCTTTTTATGGAGATGAGTCAAAGATGTTCCCCCGAAACAACTGGGCAATTTGAAGGAACACATCTCTGGGGCAGTGGAGCTGATAACCGAAGATATGTTGGGACGCATCTGGGAAGATACGTTGGGATGCAACCGTTTAGACATCTGCCATATCACCCAAATGCTCATATCCAACATTTGTAATGTGAAACTTATTAAGTTCTTATATCACTTTATATCAATATGGTTTTTATATAGCAGTTCAATAGAAAATAAACTAGCCTTATTTCCTTCCTCGTTTACTTGTCATTTCAAGCACCGCTTCCTCCATTACTTTCATCATCTTTAGAATCGCTTCCTCTATGACTTTCTTATTTCCAGCATCGATTTTAAACATTATTTTTTTAACATTTTGCAAAAAGAGAAAGCGCTGATCACGCACGTTAAGTGAAAACGACAGAACGTATTTTAATTAGGGAATTTTTAAGTTTAATTTTAATACTTTTATTTTTCACCATCCTTTTTGAATAACCTTGTATTATTAAAAATATATGTACAGTAGATTCTTGGTATTATACCTAAACAGCTAAAACTGATAAAGCTAAACACGCATTATTTGATGGCATATAGACACCTCTTTATTCTATATTATGCCTATTATTATTATTATTATTATTATTATTATTATTATTATATTATGCCTATTATTATTATTATTATTATTATTATTATTATTATTATTATTATTA
>JAHWFO010080167.1:322720-371509 GCA_023313115.1 Rhysida immarginata | reverse complement strand
CCCCCCCCCCCTCCCCCCGTGAGATCGCACCCCGAGCCTCTGATAGCCAGTCCGACCCTGCTTTTACCTCAAAAAATGCGGAAATTATGAAGGGGACAGACGGACGGACGGATGGCTAGACAGACGGACCTTGTAAAATCACAAAAAATATATAAGTAAAAAATAAACAAATAAATAAATAAATTAGCAAATAATAAATCAAAAATAAAATAGCAAATAATCAATTAAGAAGCTGACATTTCGGATAGAGACTATCCTTTATCAAAGCAAAAAGGATAATTCTCTAAAAGCAAAGAGAATACTAGAGAATTACCCTGAAGTAATCTTCAGGATAAGAATTTGACAATGAAATTCAAATTATTATATTCCTGATAATATACAATTGCCCAAATAATCGCCCTAAAATTCTAATTAGATTTTTATATACTGTACATTATATGAAAATAATTATATTTTTTCTCATCTATTCCTTCAAGAACAGATGAAGGTACGTTTTTGTTTTTTCCCCCCCCCCCCCCCCCTTCATCTGTTCTTGATTCCTTGTATTATATTTAGCCAATTTGTACATTAATCCCTTTAGGCACTTTTGTTAATCTTTTTATTTTCAAAAATGTTTCATTATTAAGTAGTGGAAAAAGGGAGCTACTTATTGTTTTCATAATGTCCGTCAGTATGTCCGTCCGTCCCCTTCATAATTTCCGCATTTTTTGAGGTGAAGGTTGACATTCGGAATGTAGCTTATTATGGGCATGTGCACCTTCACTATTTAGTTTGGGTTTGATTGTCCCACTGGGGTCGGAGTTTCGGGGGCGGAAATTAGAGGGGACCAAAAGGTCTACGCGTATTTATGCATATAAAGGAGTGAAATTCGGTATGCAGATTCCTCTAAGCAGGATCAACGTTACTGTAAAGTTTAGAGGAAGGTAAGGGCGATACGGAGGATACTCGAAAAATTCCCAATTGAACTAATTTTTCCTTCCATTTTTCAATCGAAAAATTAGTACCTGTGTTTGGAGACAATCTCCGGTTTATAATTATTATTATCCCAATTGAACTTTTGCAGCATCTCAGATGTCTTGTTGGCAATATGAGGACGCGCGTTATCATGCAATAACAACACACCCTTGATGAGGAGTTCTGGTCGCTTCCCTCGAATGGCATTACGAAGTTTCATGAGGTTGTTACACCAGGATTCGGCATTTGCAGTTTACTCTCGGTACCGGAATGTCGTAAGCCTTAGTGATTTCTACAATGTTTGTAAGAAATTTTTGGAGGGAGTGTGGATATCGTTCTGAAATTCATTACACATTTTTGTTGTTAGATATTATCTTTGATACTTATAAGAGTGCGGGAAATGATTTTATTCTTTATAATGGGCTAGTACATGTATATAGTACAGGATTTTGTTCTTTAAACCAAACATGTTCATATTTTGATGTTTGTTTGTGACTAAATTACCAAGTTTGATGAATGAAACGCGGTCGCCTTTTTATTCAAGAAGTTTAACATCCACAGCCTCACAGATAATTTTATTTATTTTTTAAAATCATAATATATTACAAAATCGCAAACGTCAGCCAGTGCATTCATGCTGCAATTATTCAGGATGTTTATAAAAAAATACAGTGGTTTTGTTAATTTCTTGCAGCCGTTCTGTTAACATTGCCACGATGAAGTTCGATTCTGGAAATGAAGTACATCCTTATGTTTTGTTTGAATTGCCCACCTCAAAATTCAAACCTTTTGGCATGTGTCAAATCTGCGCCTTCTTGAACACCATCTTGCCAAACCCATTATGATTTTGACAAACTATTGTAATGTTTGCAAACACCCGATATTATGCTGAATCAATCATGCCGGGCCGCTTTTAATAAACCGAGCAGATCCGATTAAGAGACACGTGACTGGCATTTATATGATAAGAGTAAAAGAGTATTAAACGGGCAACATCTGCACCTGGCTGTCATGTGTTAGTCACGCAAGATGGGCAAGACCAATTATTTGAGAAATAGTATAATAGTATACTGGGTGGCTAACGATATGAATCAAGTATTTCTGTACCTGCCACTATGTTGAGCTTTTCCCATACAACTGTTGTGGGAATGGTGCAGCGCCAAAAAACATGCTGCCAAAGGCAGTTCTAGATGTCGTCAACAACAGTGATGAAGAATATGGTATACGCCAACCAGCGAACAACAGTTCCTAAAATAATGTTATGTATAATTTTATGAACTACAGAGAACAATTTGAGAACGCAGTATTATACACTTTGTAAGAAAATATAAACTGACTCAGAATAACGCAATAACTTTTTATTAAGATGATTGTTTAGTGTCTCGATTTTTTTCTTATTTAATAAACATAAATATAATCTTGCAACCATTCCAAGAAGGTGCTTTAGCTACGACAAAGCGATCGTCACGTGCGCGTTCCCATGTTAACAATGCTTAAAAGAAAAAAAGAAAGTAACAGTGTATTCATTATTGACGAATCGACTGTTATATGACATGCCATTATGTTGATATTCTTTACTGTCACTGTTTTAGCAGGTGCAATGGACTTGAAGGGCCTGAAAAGTTGATACACAGACCTTGATGGTCATATGCAGGTTTTGGCATCCACCATGGATTGGTTCATAAAAGAAAAGTCGATGTGATTCCAAAGCCCTCAAATTCACCTGAGCTCAACCCTATTAAAAATGTGTGGAATAACACGATGAAGATTATGTATGGCCAAAATAAACAATACCATCATGTGAATGACCTAAAGTCGCATTTGTGAATGCTTGGGACAAATTACCATAGAACTTAAAAAAAAAAAAACAACAAAAAAACCTGATCGATAAGATGCCTCACAGAATGATACAGGTTATGGAGAAGAAAGGAGGGCTAACACGTTATTTTTTAATTATTTCAATATTAAGTTTATAATTTCTTTACACGCGGAATGTGAACTTTTTGTTTAATTAAAAAAAAAAAACTACCAACATTAAGCAATCATCTTACTATAAAGTTTATATTTTTTGATAGAGAGTACTATCTCGTATACAGCTATAACAGATACGTACGAGTATCACTCAATACAGTGTAAAACAAAAAACACTGCGTGGGCAATGGGTCCAAAATATCTACATTGGAGTATCGCTAAATGGGAAAACGTGGCTTGATCCCATGAATTCCGGTGCCTCCTTTTACGACGTTGACTACGAAGTGCGGATATTGTGTACATTGCGTGGATCAATGAGCCCGCCCTGCAGTAGCGATGTTACAGTCTTGAAAATGTTTTTATGACAGACGTTAGATCCCTTAATGCAAATCGCCAACCCTTGAATGCTACGTCTTATAGAACCTGCTGGACCTGTCGCAGTTCATGACTGTAGTCTTCACACCAGGGCACAGACTCGTTTTAGACAAAAAACATTGCGTGGGGCATGACCAAGTTTTTGCTGTGCATTCATGGCCCGCAAAGTCTCCAGATCTTAATCCCATCAAACATTTGTAGATTAGAATTCAACGATTGTTCGGATGCTACAACCACCACCGACAATAAGACGAAGACAAGGGAAGATGTTCCTATAAGGTGGTTACGAACGCTGATGGAGTACATGGTCCAGTCGCATACGAATTAGAGGAGTTCCAAACCGACAAGAATTTATTAACAGAATATGATACTAAAAAGATTAAGTTAATAAGTAACTGATCATGTTCACGTATCTTCTGAATTTTTGTATCTATTTTACATATCACTATAATACACATTTGATGCATCCTTTGGAAATAACTGTAAAAGAGCCGTATAACTAGAGTCAAACATCTTGTATGAGGGCATTTTTGTAACTCTAAAAAATCATTTTCATCTCTACAACACTTCTTTTCGTACTGTAAAGCGAATTGTTACAGACCGTAAAACATAAGAGCGATTAATCTTGGCCTCTGAAGTTACCCGACAGATTGCAATGACTCGAAAAAAAAAACATGTTGTTACATAATATACTCGGTCCACGTAATCTCACTATAAGACTGATTTAAAGACTGAGGAATCGCGTAATTGGTATTATTAAGAGTGTTAAAAATATCCGGCAATAAAACTGCTGGAATGCCAGCTGGAGCTACAGAATACTTGCAGAATGAAACTTATAATAGGTCCACGTCTATAAATGGCGTGTATTATTTTAACTGACCAAATATTCTTATTTTAATGAAATTCAGATACTTTTTAATGAAAATCGACATGTGAGCGTTTTTTAAGCCAATTCAGCGAAAATTGTCAAACTGAATTAAATTAATTATATAAAAAATAACACAGGAAGTGGGACGTGGCATTTGTAATCTTATTACCAGCGACAGAAGCTTTATTTAGTAGAAAGATGTCTTAAATATCGATCATATGGCTTATGATTTTTAATTGCAATCCTCAAAGGCTTTATTGAAATATGTAAAATTTAAATTATCTTTTATAATGCGATTTTGAAATTTTTTTCCCTGTCCAACATTATTCCTCTATTCCTGAATAAAACGTGACACTTTTTGTATACAATTGTATGTTTGCTACATCTGCCAATATACGTATACACATGTAATGCAGGGACCATCTGCTTCATGTTCATTGCATTTTTCTAGAATCTGAACAATTTTAAGTCTGATTGATTTATTGCAGGGAAAATTATTCTGATTTGTTGCGCAGATTGAAATTGTAAGATTTCCTCAAAAATAAGTTGTGGTTTTTTAAATATTTCCTGAAATTTGGGTAAGTATATAGTCTTGATTTTTTAAAGTTACAGCAATTATATACAGTGTTAATCAAACATGTAAATGATTAGTACAATTCATTTCGTCTTGTTTATTCTCACGGATGTTGTATAATTTTAAAATAGGTTATTAATTAATTTTTTAATTGATTAATCACCCAAATAAGGTTGAATTTAATTGATTAATTTGCAAGAATTGAACCCACTTTGAGGCTAATTTGTGAGTGTGGCTGGTTTCAATGGATGAAAAGAGATGGAAAGAAAAGGAAAAAACTCCATCACAAAACACGCAAAGTGTTCATTGTTAACTGCATCATGATTAAAAAAAAAAAAAGGATGAACTGTGATTCATTAAGGGGGAAGAGGATCTAAACGCAACGATATCGTGAAAACTTTCAAAAACATTATAATGTTACCACCATAGTAAAAACTTAATATGTACAGTATTTTCTCTACTTGAAAGTAAGAGAACCTTAGAGATAGTTAGGATGTAATCATCAACTCGCTATGTAATCAAGTAAATAAATAAAAGAAAAATGAATAAAATGAAAAATATCATTATATTTTCAAAAGGTTTTTCAATACACAAAATAAAATGACTACGTTTTTCAAATTATGCGCTGAGTAGACGGTAAAACAACGAAGCAACTGCTTGTAGCAAAATTTATTTGCGCAATAAAGCATTTGTCAAGAACAAATTTTATTTCACTTAATTTGGTCATAGTTATTTTTCCTCACATTCACTTTTATCAACTCTACACATTGGTTTATTCAGTATTAGATCATCACATTAATCCTATAATGGAATAATTTGATTGAAATTATCATTCTTCTTGTTCTGATGCTATACGATAATTTGAAAATACTACATTTCAAACAGAAAAAGTTTCCAGTCATATTTAATTATTAGGAATGTGAAAAATATTTTAAAATGTTATTTGAATAAAAATTAAAATCCTGATAAAACAATTGATTCATTAAATTAATAGCTAACTTTGATTTGTTTTTGAAGCATCACGCAGAACGACTAAAACATTAAAAGAATTCTCGGCCTCACATGTTAAAAAAGGAATAGAAAATTAATCTTATTTTTGTTGACAGAAGTGATAATTTCCATTTCAATGCATATTGCATCATCAAAAATATTTTCTTCAGAACCTGCTCAGTAAATGACTAGACTGGCGCAACGGCCAAATAAAAAATGTGCCTCGCACGCAATTGCTTTATTATAATAGGTACGCGTGCTTCTGTCATGCATTTTCTTACAGCCTTTTCTTTTTGAATAGACTTTTTTACGTTTTAAAATAGTGTGCGTAATTAAAAATCATATCTGTTTTAAAAATTATAAAAAAATGTACTGTAGTTATTCAAAGTGATGCTTTTGATCTAAAAAATACTTCACAAAACCTATAATTTTAAACAGGTTGCAAAACATACTTAAATAATGAATAGTTTCGTGCTTTACGGAGTAGAACAATGAGTCTGTGACAAAGTGAATGCAGTGATTTAATTACGTGACCAAATGACTCTGGGACGAAGTTATTTTTGTTGCAGTTATGTTTTGCTGATATGAACTTTTTAACTTTTCCTCGTCAGTATACAATGTTAATAGCGCAAGCCAGTTAAAAACATCACTACTGTATCTGCGAAATCGGTCGTTCCTTGTCAATTTTTTCGTTTTTTTTTATTTTGACTTCAGATTCGGACAGAGCATCAAATGTAAGTAGAAGTTATAAGGTGTGTCTCAAAAGTTTAAAGAAACATGTTTATGTTCAAAAGAAAAAAGACTATTGAAGGTACATAACAAATGCTTTAATTACTAGCTGTACAAAGCACTTAAAAGAAACTCCTGAAAATATTATTCACGAAAACATAATAGAAATAAAAATATTCAACAAAATGGAATTTTGCGTGTCTCAAAAGTTTAAAGAACTACCGTCAGATGCTGAATGGAGACGTCCAATATGTAAATTTGCGAGTGACAGGGTATTAATCTGTTGCGCAATTAGTCATTTTTTCCAAAGAAAGCTTTTCTTCCACTCACAATTGTCCTACGACAATGCCTCGCCAATCTCAATTCACAACCGATGAAGTGGCTGAAATCTGGCGATTAAAAGCCAACGGACTATCTGTTGCTGAGATTGTCACAATTACTGGAAGATCCACAGCAGGGGTTTATAATGTTTTGAAGAGGAGTTCATGGTTCCACCAAAAACCACGATCTGGTCGTCCCAAAGTTACCTCAACTCGCAATGACAGACGCTTTGTACGACTGGCGGCCACACAAAATCTTTCTATTCGCCAGATACAAAACGTGACTGGGTTAAACATATCGAAAGACACTATACACCGATGAATTGCGAGTGGGCATGTTGTCTACAAAAAAAAAATGAAGAAATCCAAAATTACTGCCAAGCACATTCAGATATGCTACGTTGGGCGCAAGAACACTTGGTCTGGAAAGACGAATGGATGTCGGTGATGTTCAGTGGAACTTGGATGGTCATCATATTGGCACGATCTACGATAGGAACCGAAGACCTTTTACTCAGGACAACAAAGAGGTGGTTCTGTCATGGTTTGGGGCGTCTTCGCATTTAACGGTACCACCAACTTGGCTTTTACCAGTGGGAAAAAAAATACGCTGAGATACCAAGAAACCCTTACACAGTATCTGTTGCCCGTCTGTGATCATTTGTGTGGCCCAGAATTCGTATTCCAGCAGGATAACGCCAGCATCCATACTTCACGATCAACGATGGAGTGGTTCAGAAAACAAAATATTCACGTATGACGTGGCTCCCAAAAAGCCCAGACCTGAACCCCATAGATTCTCTATAGGGAATCATGTCTCGTGCAGTTTATGCCCGCGGACGTCAATTTTCTTTGACTGATGAATTGAAAATAGCAATTGAAGATGAATGGTACAATGTAAGACCAGAAACATTGTTCAACCTCATAAACTCAATGCTGAACAGAGTATTTGAAACAGTCAAGGCAAATGGTCGTTCAATTTAAGCCATTGTATAATTCATGCAATGTTTTTTAAGTCGTTCTTTAAACTTTTGAGACACGCAAAATTCCATTTTGTTGAATATTTTTATTTCTATTATGTTTTCGTGAATAATATTTTCAGGAGTTTATTTTAGTTGCTTTGTACAACTAGTAATTCAAGCATTTGTACGTACCTTCAATAGTCTTTTTTCTTTTGAACAAAAACATGTTTCTTTAAACTTTTGAGACGCACCTTAGTTCGCAGACATATCCTATCTATTCTATGAACATGGCCAAATGGCGGTCAAAGTTTAGTCAACATTTTAAGTCTGTGATATTATATATATTGGTCAATCAAATTGTATTTCATACTAGTCCATCTAATGCTTATTCTGGTCAATGAGAAATAACATTTCCGGGTCATCCAATGCAAACTCATTTGGTTGACCAACATATACAGGATGTTTCTGAATGGTTTGTACAAGCTTTCAGGATATGTTACTGAGACCAAAACAACCAGAAATGCTTAATGTCATTGTTTAGTTTTCAATTTCTGAAATAAACATGGAATATTAAATTTATCACAGGTTTTATCTTTTTCCTTGTATGACGATTTCACCTTTTGTTTCAGTATGTTTGATGTGTATTGTTTTAACGACAATATCAGAACTGCATATGAGGAATTATGATTTGTAAAAACTGCAGATAAAACTTACAAAAGGTGAAAACAACGAGAAAAAAAGATGTATTTATCTTTTTCCGTAAAGAAATTAGATAAAAGTATGAAGAAATTATGGGAACTAGGTTCATTTCATGGAACAGACATTATTTTCCAGGATGGCAATTCCGCTGGCAAGGTCTAATCTTCGTTTGTGGAATATAAAAACGAGATGAACATTTTCTTTGACCTGATAATATATCTTGTTAATATCGAACCTTTCTGATCTTTTGTTACTAATTACGTTAATTAATATGTTTATGTTGTATTTTTGGAAATTTCTTTTCTAAAGTCGTTTGTTCTTCTTCATCAACGCATTACTGTTCGGATGTCAAGATCATAATCATCATCACTCAAGGTATTTGCATTTTCTGTATCAGCATCCTGAAAGCCGGAATCTCCAACGATAAGAACAATACTCGTGTCCAGAAGTTAAGCATAATTGTAAAAAATAACATTTAAAGGTTGAGATACAGGAAAACGTCAAAACAAAAAATCATGTAACTCAGTTAGACAGTTAAACTAATGTCAATTCACAATCGGATTATCTTAGAAATGCAAATTTATGCAAAGTGATCAAAGCTCAAAAAAATTACAGTAGCCCATTACATACGTTGCAAGCCACGCTAGGAGAATTCCTTGCTATTTTGTTTTTGCGTTTAATATGGACCACAGATGCCAAATTGATCTTGTGTTGAAAGGCAGAATAATCGGAAAAATCAAAGCAGGACAGTCACAAACAGAAGTCTGCAGAGAACTGAATGTTCCACAAAGTGATTTTCAGACGTTGGAGATGGTTCCAAGACAGAGGAGATGTTATATGTCGACCAGTGTAAGATTTCCCAAGGGTTACAACCACTCAGCAGAACCTACTAACTGCAAAATCTCAGAGGATCCTACCCGTCAATAGCTTGCAGGCGCCTCAGGAACAAGAATTTCCAGACAAACAGTTTACCGGAGACTAAAGAAAGCTGGTCTTTATGCCAGACGTCCGATAATTTGTGTCTCGCTCACCTCTGTGAGTCGTAGGGCCCGTTTAAACTGGAGTCGAGAACATCGTAAGTAAACTTTGGATGAGTGCTATTCACCAATGACCAGATTCAGCTTACTAAGCTACTCTCGTCGAGCCACTATTTGGAGAGAACGTGGAACCCGTTATAATCCCAACAACATCAAGGAAAAGGACCAATATGGTTTGGGGAGGCATCATGCTAAACGGACGCACAGAGCTCCACATCTTTGACAGGGAGATAAGAGAGACGAAATACAGGAAGGCCATGTTAGAAATTCGAGGTGCTGTGGGTCCATATTTTATTCTCACGGATGATAACGCACGGGCCCAAAGAGCTCTGCTGATGGACGACTTTCTGCAAAGTGAGGATATCCAACGCATTGAGTGACCAGCAAGATCTCCGGACATGAACCCGATTGAGCATGCGTGGAATACACTAGAGAGACGAACTGCATCCCGTCAGCCTCAACCAATGACCATCCCAGAGCTCAAACCTGCTCTTCGTCAGGAGTGAGACTTGTTGTCAACCGAGCTCTTGAACGACCTCATTGAAAGCATCGAATGCAGGTTTATGGCTTATGTGGCGTTAGGGGTGACCATATCCCATATTAGTACCATTTTCACATGTTTCGTGCGCATAAAAACCATGTTCTTTTTCTCTGTTTTCATAAACTTCTTTTTATGAAATAAAACATATTCAATTAATCGGTTTTGTCCTTTTTGCATTTGCAATGCGGCATTGCACACACATATATACTGAATAAGATATTTGAGGACTTGTGTTTGAGCACATGCAGTAACTTGTACACTAATATCTGTATTTTCATCTTTATCGAGCATCAAGGTGAACTATCAGCCACAGCAAGAAATGAAAAGACATGCCGTGATCGTTGCGCTACACGCACAGCACAGAAATGTTGAAATTGCAACATTTTTTGATCGTCGCCAGATCATTTGTGAACAAAGTTCGGAAGGTGTTGAAAGCTTCAGCGGACTGTAGCTAAACGCAAAGAGCACGCACCGACGTTCGAACTGTATGTGAACACCACAATTTGTTTAACAGGTGCAAAACATCGATGCGAACCCAGAGTCCATCAGAGTCATCGCCCCAGATTTCCAGTTTTCCAATGGTACAATCCGCACTATGAAGTAAGAAGACCTTCGTTATAAGTCATATATTCTGAGGAAAGGGCAGTTCATGTCGGCGAAAACACAAGAACAACGACTACTTCGAGCAAAGCGGTTATTAGGTAAGGTCAAACATCCGGAGGAACCTGGCATGCTCTGTTTTTTGTTTTTTTTTATTCGATGAAAAAAATTTCGGCCAGACCAAAAGGTGATCCGACGAAATGACAAATGTTTGTGTGCGGATCCCTCGGACGTCTCACGTGTTATGCAGTCCAAGTTTCCCGCAACTGTGATAGTTCTAGGGGTGGTGGTAGCGAAGGACACGTCATTCCACCCCACTTCTTTCCACAGGAAATTCGAGGGAATGCTTCTGGCTACATTGCGGTGCTGCGAACAGTTGTGAAGCCCTGGAAAGACAGAGTTCGCAATGCCTGCCAGACCGTATGACTCTGCACCTGTACATAAAACTGTGGCAACATAAGAATGGATGGCAACCCATCTGATGATCCCATCAACCGAATTTGTGGTCACTTGATTCGCCGTATCTCAATCCCTGGACTATTACATGTGGGGCATTGTTGAACGAGAAGCTAATCTACATTCCCACAATACCATTGGTTCCGTCAAGGCCGCCATTGGCCAGGTAATAGCCGACATGCAGAAGAACCATTTAATTCGAGCATGTCAACGCTTCCGGTCTCGCACTGAAGCCGTCATTGCGGTTAACGGCGATTACATCGAATAAATCTGTTCTGCAACCTTTCCTACATCTGCATGCCTAATTTTGTATGAATAAAATACGTTGTTTGGCATATATGATGTTTTGTTTTACGATCTGTATCGTGTCCTCAAATATCCTACGCACCCTGTACCAAGTTTCACGTCATTCTGGAAGTTGGTTTATGAAATAAGTATACTGAGTGATTATGCTTAACTTTTGGACACGAGTGTAGGTCAAAGGAAGCAATCTGATTAAGAAAAAACAATATAGAACCAAATATTTGTTAGAATAAACCAATTAATATAAATATATATTAGGAATTTAGAAGGAAAAATAATATAAACAAAATTCATTTTAAATAGGTTTGTTCGCACTAATTAGCAAACTGTTGATTATAAACCAAGTGGTTAAAAAATGTTTTAAAGTTACATTAGCATGGTCTTAATTAGCTGCAACACTTCATAGGATTTTCAGAGAGTTACTCATCTTAAGCTACTATAGATGCTTACAAAATAAGAGTGCGAAATTGTGTTTCTTTCAAAATAAACCGCGAAAACGAAAAAAATTCAGCATACATTGCCACACAAGGACTCCATTGTTAAACCGGTTAGGCTATGTGGGGTTCCCTTGTAAGTACTAAAATGCCTGCATTTACAACAGAAATGAAATGGCGATAATTTATGGTGAAAGTCACAGAAATTTTGGCGCAGCTGCAAGAACTTTTAGTGCTAGGTTTCCAAATGCAAAGAACCAATCAAAAGACCATTCGTAGAGCAATCACAAGATAAGAACAAAAGGAACATTTAATGTGCCTCGTAATAGAGTTGGAAACAGAGGGGTAGCAAATGCAGATGTCATAGCCTATTTCATTGCATTCCCACATAATTGTATCCGTGATGCTGATTGCAGTGTGGATTATCTATCGCCACTGTATGGCGAATTCCTCATAAGAGTAGATTTCACCCATTCCATTTAATACCTGTTCAAGCATTGGAAGGGCCAGAAGATTATTTGCTCCGGACTGATTTCTGCAATTTTGTTTTGAATGCATTAGAAGAAAATACTATATTTTTACAATGTATTATGTATTATGGACAGATGAGACAAAATTTACGAGGGATGGGGTTGTTAACAGACACTAATCCCCATCTTATGCGGGAGGCTTTCCGCCAACGTCAATGGTCCATTAATGTTTTGTGTGGAATTTGGAATGGCAGCTTTTGGACCAGTGTTTTTCCATCGAAAACTAAATGGCATTCCTTATGTTGAGCTACTAACAAATTAAGTTTCTGCATGGGAATATGATCTAGCATTATCAGAAAGGAGAAATGTATGGTTTCAGCATGGCAGTGCACGAGCTCACAAGGTGCGAGCAGCATCAGATCTATAGACAGCAAGTTCTGAGAATAACTGGATTGGACAGTTCGGACCAGTAAGTTGGCCTCCATGATCACCAGACTTAACTCCTTTCGATTTCTTCTTGTGGGGTTATTTGAAGGAAATTGTTTATGCTTCTCCACATTCAAATGTCGTTGAGCTTCAAACTAGGATCCATGATGCTTATGCTGCTGTCAGAGCTGAAATACAGTGGCGGCCAAAAGTATTCAATCAAAGCATTTTTTAGACTAGAACTTGCTTATTTTCACTCCAATCAAAAAAATAAAAAGCATTGGAAAGATCAGATAAAATCGATTAATATAGCTAAAAAATTTTAATATGTAAATGTGTTCTTTTATTTGGTATCAATTAAAACCTTAACACACCTGGTCAAAAGATATCCATCAATCTCATTATTTAAATATTTCTCGGTGATTGCTAATACTTATTGACACCTTATTGCTATGTGCCCTTTGCAAATCAACTAACAAGGGAATCCCTCGAACATGTATGTCACAGTTTTCCACCAAATTGAAATATGTTACTCAATTGAAGCTATAATAGATGCTTACAAAATAAGAGAGTGCGAAATTTTGTTTCTTTCAAAATAAATTACGAAAACGAAAAAAATTGTAGCACACATAGTCATACAAGGACTCCATTGTTAAAGCGATGTATTAATGCGCTTAACGGAACTTCTTTCTTCCACTACTCACAGCAATAAGCACGAATTCACTTCAGATGAAATAGACAGCAGCAGACGGCAACTGAATGGCTTCTCAAGTTTCTAAACAAACTTAGTTTTTAAAAATAGATTATTACACTTAGCTAATTGCCTTCCAGTACAAAATATCTATAGTAATTAATAACCATTTCCTTAATTTATTATTTCATTTTATTAAGTAATTTGGTAATGAAACACGGGTCTAGCTTCGTGTGCAACGTCGAGTAATACGTTGCGTTGGTGAGGGGATATGTATCGCGGTGCTTTATAATTTTAAATAAGAAAAGAGAAAAATGAAGCATTTTTTACCACCCTTATTCTCAAAATGAAAGTTTAAGTTTTATCACTTAGTTGAAACATTCTTATGGGCAAAACAAATTCTGACGTCACAAACTGCTACACGCAAATAAAACTCCATAGGCATGCAGGAAAAATGAGTCTATTTAAATTTTTTTGTGGGGGGAAACCCCGAAATTGGAAAGAAAAACTTGCTAAAATGTGTTGTCATCAGGTGTAAATCTGTATGCAAAATTTAACAGCGAATGGAAAAGCGGAAGTGCTTCAAAATTCCACTGAAAGGTTCCGTACCATCTCACAAGATCCAAGAACGAGTTAATATAAGGTTGGTAATAATAATAATAATAATAATAATAATAATAATAATAATAATAATAATCACTGACAAAACTATCCCTCATAACAGACCAGACATTACACTAGTAGATAAGCAAAACAAAGTGACTTACATAATTGATATCTCCATCCCCAACACACAATTTACAAAAGACATACACTGACAAAATCACTAAATATACGGATCTTGCACATGAAATAAAACGCCTTTGGGGAGTTAACAGAGTACACATTGTTCCTATCGTTCTTTCTGCTACTGGGGTTATTCCACATTCGCTACACAAAAACCTGTCAACACTAAATTTAAACCCACACTTATATAAAACCTTACAGAAAGCCACAATTCTAAACACCTGTCACATAGTAAGGAAATTCCTACACCCAAACATCAATACTCCCACGAGTGCATAACTTTCCCTCTCTCGCATTTGAGTCCCTTGGGCTTTGGCCCTCTTTTGGGTCCGCCTCTGGGATTGGCTTCTGGACTAGATCCGAGTTTGGCTTCCCCAAACAATGACAATAATAATAATAAATAGAGAAAAATAGCAAAGAAAATTCCACGGCCTGGACTGGAACCAGGGACCTTCGGGTATATGTCCCGATGCTCTAACCACTGGGATTGGCTTCCGGACTTGATCCGAGTTTGGCTTCCCCAAACAATGATAATAATAATAGTATTCATGGATGCCTATCTCATCTTAAAAATTATTTCGAGACGAATAATTATACAGCAAAATTAAGGTTTTATGCTTAATAACAGTGCTCTAACTGCAATTCTTTGGCGATCGCCGCTAACAAGTTCACTTCCTCTCTTTCCGCCATGTTTGTTGAACTCTGCGCACTTCCGGAGCGCTTCACTGCCGTGCAACGCTATCGCTTTCACGGTGTGCTTGCGCGCAAAAAAAGGCTATGTGGGGTTCCTTGTAAGTGAAAAAATGGCACCATACAGTTCAATTCAGCTGCGTGAAATAATTGCTAAAATGTGCAACGAACAATGCAAAACACAACGCGAGGTATCAGCATTATTGGGTGTAGCTCAATCAACGGTTAGCTACACAAAGAAGAAATTTAAGATACAAAGTGCTTAGCTAACACACCGAAGTTGGGACGCCTAAGAAAAACAACTCCAAGAATCGATAAGCTCATCAACGGAAGTCGACAGGCGATGTTACAAAGGATGCTGGCCAAATCAGTCGTGAAATGAATTTGGAAATGAACATTAATGTCAGTCGAAGAACCGTTGCACGTCGGCTACAAGCTGCAGGACTTAATGGGCACATTGGTAAAAAAGCCTCTCATCGGTAGCAAGAACAGGAAGGCACGATTAGCTTTTGCACGAGAACATTTTGAGTTGGGGACCATCCGAATGGAAGAAGATGCTGTTCAGTGACGAGAGTAAGTTTATGCTGTTTGGCAATGATGGACGTCAGTACGTACGACGTCCAGTTGGAACCCGAAACAATGTGCGATATCAACGTCCCACTGTGAAACACAGAGGAGGCAATGTGATGGTTTGGGGATGTTTCTCCTACCAAGGCGTCGGACCATTGATCCAAGTAGAAGGCATCAGGGACCAAATAATATACAAAGAGATCTTGGAAAACACCATGTTGGGTCTTCCAGCAAGATAATGACCCAAAGCACACTGCCAGATCAGTAAGGAATGGATGGGAAAGAAGAAACTTCGAATATTAGAATGGCCTTTGCAGTCCCCCGACCTAAATCCCATCGAGCATATGTGGAATGAACTTGGGCGTCGTGTTGGAGCACAAAAACGTTCTTCTAAAGCAGCCCTAATGTTGGCTTTAGACAAGAGTGGAAGAACGTCACTCCACTTTTCATAAACAGTCTAATCTAGTCGAATCAATGCCACGACGCTGTGAAGCTGTAATTGCAGCAAAGGCTTTGCTATAAAATACTAATGTCTTAATGTGCTACTTTTGTTCCTTTATCAATAATTAACCTAACTTAGACTTTTTTTTTTGTTTTGTTTGTTAATATGATTGAATATTTTTGAGCAGGCGTCTTTATAACACTTTATAACATTTCAAAAAGTATAGTTTCAAAAAAACTTTGACAATAAGATAATTTTACAGAATCTTTAGTGATGTTTTATATTTTTTTGCCACATTCATGATCATAAATAAAATTAAAAAGTCATGCAAGAAAAAGCTTCTGACTGAATACTTTTGGCCGCCACTGCATGATGGATATATGTATGCTAATTTCCACAAACGACTTCTCTTATGCATTGCATCCGATGGACATCAATTTGAACATTCTCTGTGATTTGACTTCTCGTTGTAACTTTTTATTTGTACTATAATTTGCAATATTTCAAATTCATGAAAATCTTGAAATTTAGATTTTCACAAAATGTTAGTCTCAAATTTTCTCAAACTTAAGCCAGCTGAAGTTATTCTCAAATGGTGATTTTCAGATTAATTCGACCATGGTCTACAAGTTTCTCATTGACATTTTTACTCTATCACTCTTGGTTTCCGAGATAAAACTCGTGTGACCCCTTAATTGGCGTCGAACATCAATTTTAACAGTACATGAAATTCGCCACATGTTCTAACAGTTTTTTTTTATTGGAGTAAAGGTTTTTAGGATATTCGGTCGTTACACTTTATTTAAAACACCCTGTAGCCTATACATGTACAGGGTGTGCAGATAACTACAGGGCAGTATAACGGGAAGCCTACCCGCTCGATTACAGGGGCCGGCTCGGTCGATTGGCAGAATGGAGGGAGATGAAGGTGGCCTGCAGCAGCCAGCAGTTTCCACAGTCAAAAACTGTCATGTTTTTGATAAAATTACCCAATTTTCATTTGATGTCGAGCCGGCCCCTGCAATCGAGTGGGTAGGCTTCCCGTTATACTGCCCTGCAGTTATCTGCAACACCCTGTATATCATAATTGTTCATTCATTGAAAATGCATGTTATTTAAAAGTTGACATAATATAAATGAATGGAAAAACTGCCGTAACAAAATATAATAATAATTCTTAAAAATATATATTTATAGCAATAATAATGTTTGAATAGATATGCCGTAGAGTTCCGTTAATTCGAAAAATCTAACAGGCCTTAGTTCCACTTAATTCTATTAACAGGTTCTACATGGAGAATGAGAGAAGTACATTTCTTGAATATCGTATGATTTTTAGATGAAAATAGTGCAAATAAGTCGTTTTCTTGTGAAACCTTTTTTCCTAGAGCACAGAGATAACTGCAAAATTTATTTCGGACAGCGGCCGATCACTAAACATCTTTTGAGCCCTTCGCGCGCACTCAATATCTGCCACGCACTGAAACAATGGCTGATGATTTATTGAGTTTTTTTTAAATATGTAATTGACCGAAATTAAAAGCTACTTACTTAATTTTTATAATGTAAACTATAATTTTCAAATCAATATTTATCTATTACTGCTCAATAATTATCTTATTAACGAAAGCCCTTCTTGGAATAAGCATCGAAATAAGATGGCTGCGCCCAAAGGCCACGTACACAAATCATGATGGACAATCGTTTACTCCGTAAGATGAGAAATAAATTAATTCCACTCACACGGTTCAATAAAATTTTTGTTACCAAAAGCTCAGTTAATAGTTCGTTTGTTTTTTATTTTATATTGGCACATAGGCCTCCATCTCTATATCGGTGATCTATTACGTTTTTGGCATTGTTTTTGTTTTACACTTTATGCATTTTGCTTTCTCTTTTACTTAAGACAAACGAGTTGACAAAATTCAGTTAATCAGACAACTTTTATGTTGCAGATGCAGAATATCAACTATTTTCCAAAATGTGACAATTTTCGATGACCTAGAAGGACGGAAAAGTTTTATTAAGCTTTAAGTTTTAAGTCACGTCAACGATGCTACCGAAGACCTCCCGCGTCGTGGCCCTCTGCTCAGCGGCCAACTTCATCAACGCTGCCGACCGTGTCATCATGCCGATCGCTATCGTCCCGATGACTGACGAATTTCAGTGGAGTCTCCACGGACAGGGCTGGATCCTGAGTTCCTTTGCCTTCGGTTATTTCACTAGTCAGGTAAACACATGCATCTCTCTAACTCTTCTCGTTTCTCTGCTTAGGAAGGATTAAAAAACATGTGTAATACGGGATCCACCTTAATTGCTCTTACATGACTCATGCCAGAAGTTATTGAACTATTATTGAGGTATCTTATTTAATTATCCCCTATTAACTTAGTCAATTATAGATCTCCAATATGTTAGCTGATTGGGCAGTTTCTTTTTTTATATACATACATCACTTTTTACCGTTATTTATAGTACCTTATAATTATTGCCGTTAGATTTCGAATTATGTAGTTGGCATTGGCTTATTTTTGATTTTCTTTATTAATTGACTAAATATTAATTTTTCCTTTATAAATTTCAAAATTAATGATAAAGCTTTGAGCATTTAATTCTTTAGTGTTGTGCTTTAATACAAGGCTTTGAGAAGTTTCCTGCTATATACTATACCTATTGTGAAGATATAGCACTTATTCTAAGTATAAATGAGCCTCTCTCCAATATTTTGCAATAGCGAATGATGCCTTCCAATATGTTTTATCTTAAAACATGTATAAATTTGAAAACTCATTACAAATATGGATATAAATGGAAATAGCATTGTATATTGCAATATATTTCCTAGAATGTAATAAACGGGGCATGTTTTTTAAGTAAGTGCTGTTTTGATATTAAAAAAAAAAAAGGATATTTTTTTAAACACCTTAATTTTTTATATGAAAACCTGGACCATAATCTACAGTAGTGCTCAGAAAATAAGGTGCGAGTACAATTTTTTATGTAAATTTAAAAACGAATATCGTACTGAACCAATATTTTAAAGGAGCGTGTAGAAAGGTGAAACACTTCATAAGACCCAAACAATTGGGAGATAATTCTCATACAAAAACTGAACAGACACTTTTGCTGGTTTGGCGACATTCAAAAAATAAGGCACAGGTCACTTTTGCTAAAAAAAAAAAAAAAGTAAGTTTCCATTGTCACCAGAAAATGCATAAAAATAACTGTAACATAATACTCCTTCAGTTTTTATAGGAAAATGTCAAATCAAAGGGTACATCTCTATTTGAAGGTCCAGAAGGCAATTGCAAAAGCCGCTGAGGAGGGGAAATCTTGCAACAGCATTGCATCTGCTTTCGATGGTCCAAAAAGTACAGTAAGAAATATTATTCAACAAAAGAGAACAAGAGGAGACCTCCAACGAAAGCCCGGATCAGGAAGACCACGTACTATCACAGAAAAGGAAGATAGACTGCTTTGAAGGTTATCGAAAACTCAGCCCCGACAAAACAATAAAGCAAAAGAGCTTACCTATTACGGATATTGTGTAACAGCTAGCGAACAATAACCCGAAAAATAATTTCGAACAAAACATTTCTTTCCGCACATTATTAGAAATTTATTTGAACTGTTTCTTATAGGAATTAATTCTCTTTGATACAAAAACAAGCTTAGTCCACAGCATGGTGTTTCAGCTTTAAAACACTAACTCCATTTCTTTGTGAATAATTCAACTGAATGCAAACAAATATTGAAAAAAAAAAAAATACAGCAGTGGATTTGAACTGTGAAATGCAAGAGGCTCATGGGGTTAAAGTTAGTCTAGTAGAAGCAGACTTGAATGGTAGGCGTCCTGCAAAGAAACCTCTTGTTATAGCAGTGAACAGGAAGGTCCGATTTGCTTTGCAAAGAAGTATCAGCACTGGAACTCCAACGAATGGGTGAAAATCCTCTGGAGTGACGAATCAAGTTTCTGCTTTTTGGAACAGACGGAATACAGTATATTCAACGCCCCAAGAACAAGCGTTTCAATCCCAACTACCAAGTGCCCACAGTGAAGCATGGAGGGGGATCTCTGATGGTTTAGGGTTGTTTTAGTATAAGTGGGGTGTGTGTTGTTGGTACTATGGATAAGAATATGTACAGAGATACTCTACAGAACCACATGCATCCCCACAGAAAAAACTGTATGTCCAGAGGCTGGCTATTCCAACACGACAACGACTCCAAGCACACGTCCAAGCTTGTTAAGCATTATCTGGCTTCCAAAAAAGTTCGAGTACTTGACTGGCCATCGCAGTCCCCTGATCTCAACTCCCATCGAGCATCTCTGGGGGGTTTTGTTTCGTCGCTGCAAAGACAAAAAGGCATCGAACTTGGATGAAAAATTTCGGAAGAATGGTTTAAGATTCCGTCCAGAACCATGACAAAGTTAGTCGATTCTATGCCTAGCAGATGTCAAGCTGTTATCAAGAGTAACAGCTATCCGACTAACAAGGGAACGCCACATAGCCGAACCGCATTAACAATGGAGTCATTGTATGGCTATGTATGCTGAAATTTTTTCGTTTTCGCGGTTTATTTTGAAAAAAAACACAATTTCGCACTCTCTTATTTTGCAAGCATCTATAGTAGCTTCAGATGAGTAACATATTTCAATTTGGTGGAAATCTGTGACATACATATTCAAGGGATTCCCTTGTAAGTAATAATGTATGACATCATCTCCTTTGATTTCTCACTTTTGTTTCAGATTTGCAACATGTTTGGTATGAAATATGTATCAAAATTTAACCAGTGCCTTATCTTGTGAACACACATAAAAGACAATTTTCTTTTTTACAGCAAGATGTTATAAAAAATTGAGATATTTTTATTTATAAAGTTGTATTTCCATGTCATCTACCACTTGTTGAAAAAACTCGCAAGTCTTATTGTTCTGTTAGGATAAAAGCCAAAAATTGTACTCGTGCCTTATTGTACTCTGAGCGCTACTGTATTTTTCAACATAATTTCCACAGTTATCATATTGTACGAACAGCTTCTGACTTCCATCCTCATAGAAATTAGCTGCCTTATTTATTTGCAGCATTGATTGTGATACCCCGAGGCAAAATATCCACAAGCAAAATACCCTGCCTACCCCAAAACGCAGTGCACATGATTTTTCGGGCTGAACTTGTTTGCTTGAACTTTATTTTCTTGGCTGATGTTGAATGCCTCCATTCCATAGACCATTGTTTTGATTCCATTGTAACGTGAGCAATCCATGTTTCATCACGAGTGACAATCTGGCTTAAAAACTTTCTACATGCAGTGATGGCGCTAGGCAAAATCAGCGTGGCGCAGCGCCACGCTGCCCCTTGCCCCGCCACGCAGCCCCTCGACCCCGCCATGGGGGAGCCAATAAATGCCAACAATGTGTGGCTTAATTGACCATTGTGGAGCTTATCATTGTGGCGTGAGTGATTTAATTAAACTACTAAGTACATTCATTTAAAATATTAACTAACTGCATCAGTTTAGTTGGTAACTGTGACGAGCTGTTCATCGTGTTACTTCTTGTGCTTTTTTTATCCTCCGTGCTGACAAGTCGAGCCTTTTGTATTCGTGTGTGGTGGTTTCCTGTGGTCATGTTACTGTCAAAACAAACCGCTTCGTCCGTGAGAAGAAGTATTCCTCAATAAACTTTCACGTTTAAATTAGCATTGATAAAATGTTGAGGGATAAAACAGATCAACTGTATTAGGTATAAAGTTTAAAAATCTTAATGCAATCATTATTCACAGTTTTATCCTGCAAAGATAGTGCGTAAATTGTTGAAAAATATACTTTAAAAACTATTGAGGAATGTACCACCAGATGACGTCTTTTTGTGGCATCACAAAGTAAGGAAGAGATTAGTCTAGAAGAAATTAGAAAGCCTTAACGTGCCCTAATCGCATACAGATTCCGAAGTTAGCATTATGCCTTAAAAATATAAATGTAGGTCACTGAAATGCATGTACTTTTATTAACTTTAAAGTAAGAATTTAGCTGCATTCAGTGCCCCTTTCAGACGTTCAGTGCCCCATTGCCTTCGAGCACGCCATGCTGCCCTTTGTTTCTGTAGCCATTACTGACATGGTACCTCTCAAGGAAAGCCATGCTAAATAATAATACTAATCCATAGCCTAAACGGTTGCTTTTGTGCAACTCCATGCTGGAGTGCTTAGCAAATCGGGTGGTCGATTTCTGTGAGGATGAAATTCAAAAGCTGGTCATAGGTTATGATAAGTACCTTAATATAGTTGGAAATTATGTTCAAAAGTAGATTAACATCTATGATATAAAAATTAAGGTGTTAAAAATTTTTTTTTTGTTTTTTTGTTTTTTTATATAACTGCACTTCTTACGTTACTTTAAAAACACGCCTCATACAACGTGAAACATGTGAAATTTCCATTACCATGCAACTTCGGAAATCATTCAGTTTTAATTAATCATAATTAATCAACGTTATCGATTAATCATTATTAATCAACATTATCAGAATAGAATTGTCCAACAAAATGATTGGTTTGGTTTGGTATTAACGTCCTTTTCAACTGCTATGGTCATTTCAGGATGGCGTTATAGGGGCCGCAAATTTTGCCTCGCAAGGGTTCTTTAACGTGCAGCCGGCAAACGACTACACAGGACCAACGGCTTTACTTCCCTTCCAAAGGAAGTGCGTGAACTCAGGATTTTCCCCCTGAAAAATTCCTCGTCCTCAGCCGGGGTTGAACCCGTGTCCTCGGGCATCAGAGACGATCACGCAACCACTGAGCCACCGAGGCCGAACCAACACAATGAAATTCACATGGGTATGTCAGATTTCCACCAAATTGAAGCATGTTACTCATCTGAAGCTACTATAGATGCTTGCAAAATAAGAAAGTGCGAAATTTCGTTTCTTTCAAAATAAACCATGAAAACGAAAAAATTTGAGCACACATAGCCATACAAAGACTCCATTGTTAAAGCGGTCTGTGTGTATTAATGTGCTTAATGGATCTTCTTTCTTCAACTACTCAGCAATAAGCACGAATCTACTTCACAAGAAATCAATGGAAGTAGACAGCAGACGACAATTGAATGGATTCTCAAGTATCTAAACAAACTTAGTTTTTAAAAACAGATTATTACAATTAGCTAATTGCCTTCCAGTAAAAAAATGTCTATAGTAATTAACAACCATTTCCTTAATTTATTATTTCATTTTATTAAGTAATTCGCTAATCTTCGTAAATTTTCTGCCACGAGGCTGGCTTCATGTGCAACATCGAGTAATGCGTTGCCTTGGTGAGGGGGTATGTATCGCAGCGCTTTATAATTTTAAATAAAAATAGTATTCATGGATGCTTACCTCATCTTATAAATTATTTCGAGACAAATAATTGTACAGCAAAATTAAGGTTTCATGCTTAATAACAGGCTCTAATTGCAATTCTTTGACGACCGCCGCTAATGATTTTGCTTCCCCTCTTACTGCCATGTTTGTTGAACTTTACACTTCCGGAGCGCTCCGCCACCGCGCAACGCTATTTTGCTATCATTTCTACGGTGTGCTTGCGTGCAAAAAAAAAATAAAGTGCTTTCGGACAACTTTGTGGGGTTCCCTTGTGAGTGCATGATCTTTACCTGATGGTCCATGCATTTTGACCCACACAAATAACCTCGGCCCTGCCATTTTTGAATTTTTTAAATAATCACCCGTCCGAGCTTATCTGGACTGGAGACTAGCATTTGCAATTACAAAAT
Organism: Rhysida immarginata; assembly: GCA_023313115.1. Lineage (NCBI taxonomy): Eukaryota > Metazoa > Arthropoda > Chilopoda > Scolopendromorpha > Scolopendridae > Rhysida > Rhysida immarginata. The sequence continues at coordinate 347,839 of JAHWFO010080167.1, read as the reverse complement.
GCACGAAAAACCCCTGCTTCTACTTGCGTGTAGTTAATTCATGTATAAACTGCACAAAACGCACACGGACGAAAGACATGGAAATCTCCGAACAGCCTACATGAAAGGTACTTCAAGCAGCTAATGGGTGCACTTGGTGCAAAAAAAAAAAAAAAACACACATAAATCGAATAATTACACTCATGCATATTATTTATATGAAATATTTTGTTTTAATTGATTTCTAGAAGTAATAGTTTGTACCGCCATAACTTTTTTTTTTTAATGAGCATTAAACAGTTGATTTATACCTTATAGCTATTGTTAGGCAATAGAAAATCGGGGATCTGCATAAGGATGCATACATATCATGTGGATGTGTACGAGAATTGTACAGTCAACCAAAGGAAATAATCCACACGAGTTCAATACTTAATATTACATTTCATGCTAATGTGTTGTTTAAATAGCTTTTTTAATTATAATTATTTAAATTTAATAATCTTAATAATGTTAACTCTAAATGTAATATTAAATTCTTAAAAATAAATTAATATTGAAACTGTAAAACTTAGAGTAAAATTCAAGTGTGGATTATTTCCCTTTGATGACTGTACTTTCAATAGTGGACTGTATCAGAAAATAAATTAATATTGTTATTATCTATTCAGCATTTCAACAAACACTTTATTGAAATGAGAGAGAAAGAGAGAGAGAAAAAAGTTTTTCATTTTATGGACGTTTAAGAGACAAATTTTTCAGATTTATGGCATATGGAAAGGTATGTCAACTGTTTGCTTTGAGGGTGTCATCTCTTTTGTTTCTGATATAAAACATTTTTTTTTTCAGTTGCTAAATAATCTACAGAAGGTTATAGACTTTCATTAATCAATGAAATTTAAATTTACAGTGCTTAAGTTTAAGCTTGGAATTTGATCAACAAACTGAGTAATTATGCTATCAAACAGTACAGTCACTGATGTTATCATGCCTGCTCTCAACATATGCTATCAAGCAAGTCATGCAAGCTTGTTATTTAGATTAGAATTTGTTGGTTAAAACTTCTTGCAGTAAACCATCAAGATTTCTAAAATTTCAATCGTATTTAGTTATTTAATATGGTAAATTCTATGGGAAAATGCAGCTGATTATTTTTCCTGCATCATAATACACTGCTTTGCAATGAAATTGCCCCACCAACAAGGAGTTATCCGACCTTATCCATATTTAGTGGGGGGGGTGGGGGTTGTCTACCTCCCACTAGTAAACGATTAGATGCATCTCACGGGACATGACTATTTGGGTTGATGCACGATATCTGGGTGCCTGTATAGGCTCATCAGTTGACATCTGTGCGAGACGTTCCATGCAGTAGGCAGGAAGCAACTGCCTCGTGAATGTACAGTATTGTAATCTGCACACCGGTCTCAATGCTGTGACGACAACGACAACCTTTCACACAATTAACGGACTTTGAATGAGGTCGGATTATTGGCCTCTCCGATATTGGATGCTCAATCGACGGATTGCTGTCCATGTGTCGTGGGACGCACGGATGGTAGGCCGATGTTGGAGGCAATGGCGAGAGGAAGACACACATGCCAGAAGACCAGACTCTGAGGCCCGGACAAGCACGTCAGCTTGTACCGATAGGCAGATACTGCGAATAGCGCTAGCGGACAGAACCATCACCCTGCGGCAACTGCGCAACAACATCACTATTCCCGGTACTGCTCCAATGTCAATAACGACAATAGCATGCTAGTTACACGCCGCGACAGTGTCTGCCAGGCGTCCATTGTTGTGTCTTCCTTTGACACCTGCGCACCACACAATACGACTGCAATGGTGTCGTGAACGAGTGGGCTGGTGAATGGAATGGTGCCCGGTGGTCTTCAGTGACGAATCCCGCTTTTGTTTGGACACCGACCATTGGAACGTGCCGCAGGTGTGGTGCAGACCATTGGAACGTGCCAATGAACAATGTATCCAGTATCGCCATTATGGACCAACACCCAGGATCATGGTCTAGGGTGCCATCGGCTATGATACAAGAACTCCTTTAGTCACCATCCAAGGCATCCTGACAGCAGCACGGTACATCACAGAGATTCTGCAGCTCGTATTACTGCCCTTTCTGCACACAATACCCGGCGCAGTCTTTCAACAAGATAATGCCAGACTGCATACGGCAAACATGAGCATGGCATGTCTGCATGATGTCATGAGCCTGCCATGGCCCGCGAGGTCCCCAGACGTATTGCCAATTGAGCACGTGTGGGACATGGTGGGACGTTGTTTACGATCACCCCGCAATTTCCATGAACTGACACAGCAGGTTCACCAGGCCAGGGCAGACGTACCCCAAGATGACATTCGCCACCTGTATGATCACTTACATCTGTGGCTGGAACAATGCATCACCACTAGAGATGGTACCACAACCTACTGATGCTGCTTTTTGTTGGGACACCCTGTACAAACGAGTGCACGTCTTGGCTCTATAACGTAATAAAGGTGTGTTCATATATATCTCTTGCTGTGTACTTACTTTTGGCTCATTCGGATAACTTCTTGTGGGTGGGGCAATTTCATTGCAAAGCAGTGTATTAACTAAGGATAATAAATTGAATACCAATCATAAAATTTTCTGTTTAATCTAATATTTTATTAAGAAAAATGCCTCGAAATTTTGTAAATTTGTTCTGTGGTCTTTCCCTATCTGCTCTCGAGATCCTGTTGGAATCTTATCGCTGAAAGAAGTACTTTCGGTTTGAGTCTTGTACACCTCTACATATACAAGATTTGGCTAATCTATGTTTCCATGCAGAATGCGTTCAAACTGTTCTATGTTTAAATTATTGAATGAAAATAGGAAAGAAAATTTCCATAGCCTGGACTCAAATCAGAATCAGATGGAACCGCCATCGTTTCAAGTTCAGGCTGTGGAATTTTCTTTCCTATTTCATCAATAATTTATCTGAGATATGGCATGTAATAAAAAGTCCTTATAGATCTTTCATGAGTTGTTCTACGTTTGCATGTATGCTAATGGACAGAGAAAGTGAAACTCCCCAAAAATATGTCACAGGATCAAGCTTCTTTGCCTAGGTAGTACCCGAAGACATGTTTAAGTGTTGTTAGTGATATCTGAATGATGTAACCAAAACTTATGATATTCAAGTATCCATGTATCACACTGATTCACATAAAATGTATTGGACAGCAAAATCAAATTGCTGCTGGTATTGACTACTGACAGTGCAGAGTGATCCTCTATGATGCCTGGCCATCGATTTTGGTATCATCATTTGGAGCCGTTTGAAAGGCGCCGGATAGTGGGCTTGCATAAGGCTAGCTGATCTGCTCGATGAGTTGCCTTCTTGTGAACCGTGGAGTGAGCACTGTGATGTGGTGTATTGCAGCATTTCAAGGAGGCAAAGTTCTGCCAGTTAGATTGTGAAGACAGACACATCAGAAGATGTGCGACAACAGATCCAACCTTAATATTCACGCAGATCACACAAAGTGTGTGGCCGTTTCTAGCAAGATTTGTGTCCCACAGGAGCATCTGGAAACATCTGAATAAAAGTGGACTACAGGCACAATATTTTCTGCTCAGATTGCCATTGACACAGATCGTTAATCAAGTCTTCTGTGGTGTAGAGAATGTGAGAATTGGAGTCAGGAATGGTAGCGCATTGCATTCTCGGATGAATCAAGATTCAGTCTCAATCACAACGATGGATGCATGGATACTGAATGGCAAAAAAGCTGTTTCTGATGCCTATGAATCACAGAATCCTGTTTTTGCTTACTGAATTATTTCACTGCTACATGTCTTCTTGTTTTATTTGTTTAAACCTGTGACAGAAATCTGATGCACCCAATCTTTTTTGGTTTGTAAATAGCATAAATACATGGCTTTATATATGATAAGGTAGCCATTCAGTTATTAGTGATATCCTCTCCATTTAGAGTTTGCAGAGTCCAAGAAAACAAGAAAATTTCCACCTCTTATGTAATAGTTTAGAGAATGTTGTTTCATGTTCAGTAAGGAAAAATTAAGAAAATTATATTCACCTGAAAGATACAAAGATAATTTGTAGTGAAGACAGTCAACTTGTGAATAAAATGCCTACAATTCCACATATCAAAATTATAGCCAAAATTGGTAGTCCAGGAATGTTTAATTCTGTTGTTTGGTTTCATATTTCTTTATTTTAAGCTGAAATTTTACACGAGATACAATAAAAATAGATAATGGGGAGAAATAAATATAGTAATCATTCTACCAGATTACTAACAGCCTAAGATAGATTTGGGTCTACGACAATTCGGTGGATGACAATTTGGTGGATGAAACTATTCGGTGAATGACAATTTGGTGGATGGGACTATTCGGTGAACGACAATTCGGTGGAAGCGCAAATTCGGTCAAGATTTTAAATCACTGAAGAATTTTAGATATTTAACTCGTTGTTTGACTTATAATTCATTTTATGTCGAAGTCATTTTTTTTATTAGTTATAAAAATCTGTCGAAGTTTTTTATGTGGGAATCTTTTATTTGTTATTTATTGTTATAAAAAAATGGAATTATTTCTTTATTACATAATTTATTAGATCATTTGGTAAGTGTAACATTTATTATTTTGTCTTATTTCTACAAGTTCCATTATTCAATTAAAAACACTATAATTTTTGAATTACTACCGGGATTTTCCGTTAAGAAGCCCATGGGCTTGTATTTAGTTTTCAGCATTTTAAGGTTCTCATGTTGGCCCCAAATAGAAGCCCATGGGCTTCTTAACGGAAACAGGTTTGTTTTGACATAATATTTATTTGATTAAGGAAAAGTTACTTTATTTAAACATTGCAACAATAGAACAATTTGATTCCATTTTTAGGGTTAAACGTTCTGACAAGGAACAAAGACGAGCGCACGCAGTTCATATTAATTGGAAGACATCTACCGGCAAAGCTGATAAATATTATAATTTGTCCCCAAATAAAGGCCCATGGGCTTCTATTTGGAAAGAAAATCCAAATACAGGCCCATCTGGGTCTGTATTTGGGTGGGCCTTTTTACGGAAAATCCCGGTACTTATGCTCGTTAAAATGGGTGCAATAAGAATCGGGTAGGTAAATATGTAATTTGACATTAATTAGCACGGTGAGCCCTCCTTCTGACCTTAACCTACTCTATCCTGCTACCAAGTGATAAGGTTTGTCTAGAAGTTGTCTATACTTTAATTAAAAGTTTTCTATACTTTTTATTAAATTGGATTTTGGATTACAAAAATTTCTGATATGGCGAGACAGTATCGTTTCGTCTGGTTTTAAATAATACTATTTTATTTAAATAGACGGATCTTTATAAAAATTATATCTTGCTTATTTAAATTATGATGGATCTAGAGATTCGCAAACATTTAAAACTCGACCCTAATATATTCTGAATTGCCAATTTTATTTTGATAAACATATCTTGTTAGATGTCGTTAATGAAATTGTCAACTCTCCGCTCGGCAGCACTAGTGTCACCTCGGAAGCAAAATTGGTGAATTCAAATGTATTCAGCAAGCCTAAATTTACAGTTCCCATAACTGAATTTAAAAAAAATTATTTTTAAAACACAATTAAGAACAAAGTATTTTAAATAAAGATTTAAAAATATCTAAGCGTTAGAACGTATTCTCCATTCAACGCATTACTGTTCTGACATTATTCATCTATATTGTGCTACAGTCACAAATTTTAAATTCATTTTTAAAATATTTTTTAGTTAATTGTGCCAGTTCGTGTGGGCTCGAGGACACAGGATCAGTGTCCCCAACCACACCCAAGTGGCAACAGCTCTGGGGTAAATTTGGACTCTTGTTATGTCTAGGAATAGACCAGACCCAAGTGATTAGTGAATGAACTGGCAATTTAATGCTACATAAATTCAAATGCAGCATTACAGCAATTTGGGGCCCCTGAGAAAATTAACAAGATAAATATAAGGGTCGTACAAATGAAAACGAAAATTATTTATTTTATCCAAAGTGTATACAAGGAATTTAAAAATACTCTCCAAATGCGTTAAGGCATTTATCCCACTGTGTAACATGGTGTGAAATTCCTTTATGGAAGAAGTCTTTCGGTTGCGTGTGGAACCATTCCATAACCTCTTTTTTCACTTCATCGTCCGACTGAAACCTGCGGCTTTTCAGATGTTCCTTGAGATCCCCAAACATGTGAAAGTCACATGGGGATAAGTCAGGGGTGTAAGGTGGATGCTGTGTTGCTTCCCAGTTGACCTTTTTGATGAGGTCTACCATTACTTTTGAGATGTGAGGACGTGCGTTGTCGTGGAGAAGAAGCACTCATTCTGTAAGAAGTCCAGGACGCTTGCATTTGATGGCTGCGTGCAGTGCCTTCAATGTTTCCCCATATCGTGCTGCGTTAACTGTGGTGCCTTTTTCAAGAAAGTCCAGTAAAATCGGGCCTTTGTGGTCAAAAAACATGGTAAGCATCACCTTCCCCGTGCTGTTTGTGATTGCTTTTGAATTTTTCTGAGGTGGTGACCCATAATGCTGCCATTGATGACTTTGACGTTTGCTTTCGGACTGGAAATGAAAGCACCAAGTTTCATCCCCTGTAACAATTCTGTCGAGAAACTCTCTCCTTTCTGTTCATAGTGAGTCAAATGTTGCAAGGACATGGCCATTCGAACTCTGATGTCAAATGATGCGGGACCCATTGTGCACAGATTTTTCTGTAGTGTAGATGGTTCCTGATAATGGAGTGAACAGTTCCACGACTAAGGCCAGTTTTAGCAACCACAACATCGATTTCACTCTTCTGTTTTCCTTTAAAACAGCGTCAATTTTGGCTTTGGAGTCATCCGTGATGGCGCGGTTTGCTTGTCCAGGTCGTTGATCATCTTGCAATGAAGACCGTCTCTCCAAAAACCTCTTGCTCCATGCCCAAACACGAGTGAAGGTTAGGAAGTCATTTCCATAGACGTTGAATTTCAGAAACTGAAACTCCTTCACATATCAAAAAACGAATTACTGCTCTCTGTTCCTGTTTCGTTAACTCCATTTTGTTTTTGGACGAAGCTATCACTCACAGAACTTCAAAGCGCAAGGTATCGTTCTTTCTCACGTGATGCAACACTTGCAACCTATTGTTCAATTTGCACGTGGGGTTTCACAATTGTTGAAAACAAAAACTTACGATCCTACAAGTCGTCTTTTTTTTCCCACGCAAATTTTTGTTTTCATTTGTACGACCTTTATAATTAAAACAATTACAAACAATCAATTAATCACCGGTTGTAGATTTTACACTCATTAACGTAAGGTAAACAACTTTCCTAGTTTCATATCATGGTGCTTTGCATATTTATGCTAATTTTTGATTCAACTAGTGCTTCTTGCATTTCCTCCATGCAAATTGACTCGTTCCAGGAGTTACAACATCTAGCGACCCATGTACTGACCCATTAACAAGTACTACTTTTTACTGGTAACTCATTCCACCTCTCCTTTGGGACAATATTCTGACAATATTAACGGCATTAATGCTTGGAACGTGTTATGTTATCCTTTTCTTTTCAAACGGGGAGGACACATAAATCCCCAGCTACCGGCACTCCGAGTGCGACAACCCACTTCCTTTACTCTCGAACCCGAACCTTACTTGTGAACCCAAGACATCAGCAAAACTTAGCTTACAACCGTGATGATGCGTAAGCACATGGCATTATAATGGGCCATCTAATACGCCCAACTTCCATAACAACCAGACACAGGGTGAGCTAAATCATTGGGCTATAATTGTGGAGCTATATGCGTGGAGGAAAATAATCAGCTTCACAAAAGGTTAGATACTACCCTGATTTTCCGTAATTTTGGAAACCGGGCTAATGCAGCTTTAAACAACAATGCTCAGCTCCTCTTTTGAAACAAGGGCTCTCCACCATACAGACGGAACAGGAGAATGATAAATGTTATATTAATTGTAGCGCTTTGTCCACTAATTTTATCCGCCAAATAGACAGAGCAGTCACTTTCGATGATCAAGTACGGGTCTGTAACTATACAGCATTTGCTGTTGAGCTAGTGGAGCAGAACAGTTACAGCAGAGCGTAATTCAACTTTCAACAGACATGGGGATGAGTGCGGAAAACAGACACAAACAGTTTGTCTCATCATATTGGGAAATCCATTACTCCAAGATTGGGCGCGCTGCTAAACCGAATATGGGCTTCCAGAAAACACATTCATCTGACGCTTATCTTAGAAGAGCAGACAACATAACATTGCAGCATATGTTGCAGGACAAAATTAAAACTAATATAATTAATGCACATCGTCAAAATATAAGGGAAAGTCTGAGTCAAAGAACATGGCATGCATTAGGAACGAACTCCTTGCCACCTTCCCAATCCTTTAGAGAAATTATTGTGTGTTGTGTTTCTTGAACTCTACCACGGATTCATATCTATAAAAAAAAACGCACAAAGAATCCCAGCATCTCTTCTCAGAAACTCTGTTTCAACAAAGGTACCACAGTAGAAATTCTGCCATTGTTGCCATACAGTATAAATCCAACAAGTTATAAATCTCAGGAGAAATAAAATCAGCTGTATTTATCTAACTCACTAAATCTATAAAAATCAATACATTACAGATACATATATAAAACTGACAATTATACCAGGGCTTGTTAATGACACTCCCCCAAACAAAACACTGACATTTCATGTCACATAATAATAAATCTAGCTTTTTAAGGTTATTATGTTTACTGCTAATTCAAATCTAAAAGGTTTTATTGCAAACACATAAAATGAATGGAACAGATTTCTTTTAATCGCAATAAAAATATCTCTATTGTCAACAACGAATAAAATAGCTAAAATTCTTCAATGATCTAAAATCTTGACCAAATATGCACTTCATAGAATTGTCGTTTACCGAATTGTTATCCACCAAATTGTCACGCTCCCGATAGATTTATAGGTCTCTTTTAAAATTTGTAGAAAAATCATATGCTGTAATCTTTGCAGTTTTGTTTGAAAATTGTTATAACTGAGTTTCATAAAATATATGGTTTTTAATTTAAAAACTATGCTAGTTGGTAATCTAATAACCTATCCTAGCTGCAATCAAGATGAGAAAAGCACATTTAAGCTCATATTAAATCCTCTATATCTGTTTTAATATTATCATGTTGTTGTTATTCACATAAATTTTATAATAGAGACTGTAAATACTTCTTTATTGCTTATGTATTTGCTCATTTTGAGTTGATTTTCTGAAATACTCTAAAGCATTTGTATCTTTAAAGATTTCATTTACTAATGACACATTTATGTAAGAAAATTTATGTCTTAAACTTAATATTGTCTATTTTTTTAAGAGCTTGTATATATGGGACATCAAATGTGAAACAATTCAAAATTTTACATATTCATTAATAGATAGGTATTTAAAAGTTAGCATTGACAGTGTTCTCCCTAGAAATTTTTAGTAACCATGAAGATTGACATCAGCAAAATATATTTACTTTGACAATAATATGTAATGGAGTGTTTTCTTGATTAAATAATTTTTTTTTTATAATTATTTCAGATTATAGGAGCTAGTGCTGCCACTAAAGTTGGAGGGAAGTCCGTATTGACAAGTGCAGTTTTCCTGTGGTCCTTGTCCACGTTAGTCACTCCAGTTGTTGCTTCCTCTGTATATTTACTTGTTCTTTCAAGGGTGTTACTTGGGCTTGGCGAAGGCTTGGGTAAATTTTATTTTTTACTCTTATTGGCAAAATTATGTTCATTTGCACCATTTTTTTCACATGTTGACTTTGAATTAAAAATTTTTAAATATCATGATGTTCATCTTTTGATTTAAATAAAGTAGTATGTCACTGTTGTAGAATTGTCCTTTAAATAAGACTTTTAAATTATTTTATATGTTTATTATACTTAAAAAATGTTACCGGTAATTTGTTAATGGTGGCCGGGACACAGAGCCTTAAATTTAAATCTTTCAGTTCATGAATTTGAATCCTTCTGGGGAATGGATTGTGTTTGCCTATTCTCTATGATTAATGTCACATCAATAACTAACATCGAGTGAACGATGATTAGAAACCGCACATCCCTCACAGGATGCTGTTTCAAGCTTTACATAAAAACCATGAGTCGGGAGCACCAATCAAAATTCCTACATAGATTACGGAAGTTATAATAACTGAACATTCTGTCATCTAAGGAGCTTGGCGATCTTCCAACGAGGTGTAGTGAAATAGTACCCAATGAACTGTGGCTATAAAAGAGACATAAATTCAGGAAAGGAGATATAAACCTCTTGTCCATAATAGAATGAATGTGCATTTTGCTACCATTAATTATTAAAAGTGGCCTGAGGGTACTAGGGTTTAAGTTGAACTTCGCCAAATCATCAGTGGGTGATATCCAAAAGTGGAAAGCTACAGGAGTGGAAACATATATCCTGTTGGTAGAATATCACCTGACCAACAGATACAGATGTCTTAACCAGGTTGGCAAAATCCACTGTCATCGCCATGATTTTTTGTCAGAGCTTTATTCTCTAAGTTTACATAGGCCTGGCTGTTATCCATAAGCCAAAGAACACCACTGTCAACATTAAACATAGTTTTGCTACAAAAAAAAATAAATTGCTGGCCAATGCAATGCTGCAATGAGGTGATGTGAAGTGATAAGTTAGCAGATCTTTGAGCATGCGCTACACCTTCTAGACACAAGATCTTGGACAGAAGACTATGATGTCATAGCAAACAGGCAGTGAGCAAATGGTGCTTGCTACAAGTGTCCGTAGCAATGCCAGTCTTCTATCCTGCATCCATAAGAGAGAACGACATCTGTTGAAATATGTTGCCCCAATAGTGAAGTAATTGTTGATGAGATGGGTCGGTCTTGGTCTGCTGGTTGGGTTAAGCAGAACAATAAACTTACTTATCTGGATATTAGACAATTCTGTATTTTCTACACTGTATCAGAAGTTCATTTAAGAACTCTATTGGCTTGCTCAAAGCCCTGATTTCAACCAAAAGAACATCCTTGGGATGAATTAGAAAGTCGAATATGAGCATGTGAAAGACTTGAAGGTGTAGTGTCACCCTGCTTCAGATAATGGTGAAGACTATGCCATGACATCTGCAGTAGCTTTATCTGCAGGCTGTGATTACAGCAAAAGATGCACCATAAGATATTAGATAGATTAGATGTTCTTGTTTCAGATGGAAAACTCTTTATAACATTTTCTTTAATATAAAAGCATATTTAGTTTTGCTTAAAAATAATAACATTTTTTTATTTTAGGACTTCCAACAATATTTCACATTTTTGCCCACACCATTCCAGTGGAAGAACGCTCACGGGCTTTTGGTTATTTGGTTGCCTCAGGATCAATTGGACAGACAGTTGCAGCTGTGGTATATATTTTTTTGTAATATTTATGTCAAATAGTCATTTACATCTCAAATTATGAAGGTCAGCCAGAAAAATTCTTGGAAATATCTGGTACATGGAGTATGAAAGATAAGATAGCATGCTTAGTGTTATAGTGGGAATTTTAGCATGTCTGCTTACAGGAGGTAACAAGTCTGAACAGCTTTTGGCATGCATTGTAACATAACAAAGGAAAGAGATTCTTATTGCATTTTTTATTATCAGTGGCTTATTCCACCATGAGTTCATACTATCTGGATAGACTTGTTCTTTCTACATGTAAGTTTTGCAGTTCAGAGGAAGTGGTTGCAAGATGGTGTTCAGAGGAAACAGTTCAACAAATGGCAGGGAAAGCAATTTCTGCATCATCATAACAACCAAGCCATCATAACTTGCTGAGAAAAAAAAACTCTGTAATCATTCAGCCCTCATACTTCAAAATCTTGCTCAGAGGTTTTTGAAATTCTCCCAAGCAAAGAAATCACCATACTCCTAAAAGAATTAAAAAATGAAAATTGGTCATAAATGAATTGATAGAAAATTGATAGAAAAGGCCATGGAATGTAAATTCTTTTTAGTCTTTGATAACATTGGTCAACATTGAAAAATCATCTTGAATGAATTTGCCTTATTTTTGTGGTTTTCTGTGTGCTGAATTCTGCTTTTAGATTTTTTCTGTCACATCATGTTTCCAAGTTATTGCACATAGAGATTGTAATGTTAAAGTAATGGGTGTGAAGAGAAGCGGCTGTAATGTTAAAATATCCATATTTTTAGGCCACAAGGAAATATATCAGGCCCCAAACTCTGAATAATTTAAAATGTTTCATTGAAAAACAAGAAATATGTAGATGATAGGAAAAAACTGAGGTCGGATACAAATTCAGCACATGCGAAAGCATAAGAAGCAGCTTTTAAAGATAAATTTTAAAAATTATTTTTTGTTGGCCTGTGCAATCTTGCAGTCGATGGTGGAAGAGGTTTGAGACCTCATAAGAGTCCTGCAACCCTTATTAACACAACCACCAATCTGAGTTTTGGGCTTGAAGTTTGTTTCCTCATTTTGCTTGTTAACCGACTCCCACCATCCAAAGCCACTTACATCAGGCAAAAGTGAAAAAATAATACATTCCCACTGGGCTGGCAAGGCAGCGAAGTGCTTCCTATTGACACATGTGCCCTAAGCCCAAAAGCCAGCTAGAAATACATCACATCCTGTGTCCTGACTGGAAAATATTTCAGGTGGCAATTTTTTCCCATTGCTGCTTTCAAGTCTAGCTTCATCCAATCACTGCCGACTACTGGAGCACGGATTAAAAGAATGATGGCGGGGAATAACCGCTAGCAAAACAGTGTAAAGAGAATGCACTTTATTTTGTAAATCTGAAGATAGAGATTTCTATTGTCCTTTTTACATAATTAAATAGCTATATTTGGTTAAATTTTACTTGGATAATCCAGTTGGAATTTAGCAAGTTTTAGAACTGAAATGTGATCACAAACTCTGTTTTCAATAGCTTCAATTGGAAATACGAGGATGGATCAAAAAGTAACGCACAACAATTTTTTTATGTAATACTATTTTGATCCGAATGTTCAAAGTTGGCAAATTGATAGTTTAAATCTTTTGCTACAGACAGCAATGACTTGATCAAGTGTCACCCTAGTGGAAGGACCGATTACTCCTGACTAAAGATGGCACGTATGCTAGCATCATCAACATGTGAAGAACAGCCAGGTATAGTGCGTTTTTTGTGATCCATGAAAAAATTTGAGTGAAACCCACAGGGAATTGTTGGAGGTGTATGGTCCTGATTGCCTGAACTGTAGCAACATCTTCAGGTGTTGCAGATTCTTCGAAGAGGGCCGAGAAAATCTTGTCAACGAAAAATTGAGGAATTTGGCTGGGAGGTGATTAACATCCATTCTACAGTCCAGACCTCACACAATCTGATTGCTTCTTTGGACCAATGAAGAAATTCAAAGCGGGTCAATGGTTTGCTTTGGAAGAATAGATTAAATCAGTTGTGAGCAGGCGGCTCTGCAACCAGAAAACGGAGTATAATGAAAGAGGTGTATTGAATCTGGTGCCATGATGGGAGAAATGTCTCTAGAGACTTGGTGCATATGTTGAAAAATAAAAGCTGCAGCTTTCTTGTGCATTTTTTCGTTTTTGCTTATTATTAAAAATATTACCACAGAAATTGTTGTGCGTTACTTTTCAATCCACCCTCGTAGTGCCGATCATTTTCAGCAACAGTTAAATTTAAAAACAGTTTTAAAGACTGTTTATAAATGCAGAAAAAAATGTACAATGAGCAATAAAAATATAACTATAATAGAATGTTATAACTTTATTATAGTGTGTTAATTGTGCGCTCTGTTATGTATACATGATTTCTCAATGAAATATAATTTCCTAATGAGCACATGTGCGGACCAACTGTTGACCCAATGGTTGGATATAAGTTGGCAAGACATTGGGTTTATAATTGGAGCAAACGGGCCAACATTTTGCCATCATCTGTACTGCCCAACACTTTTTCTGCATGTTAGCAACACTATGCCAACATTTTTTTCATCATGCTTACCAATATTATGCCAACATGTTAAAAAATATTGATAAAAGTTAAGAAATTTAACACTCCAAGAAGATAATGTAAGCAAAAAGCAAAATTCATAAAACATTATTGATGAAAATAGGAGAGAAAATTCCACAGCCTGGACTCGAATAAGGAACTTCAGCTAATCATGCTGACCCCCTAACAACTGAGCTAGTGTAGACATGGAAGCATTACACTGCCTACATGTCCTTTGGGCTAGTTAGAGCAGTTACCTAGTTCTCAGGTTGGGACTATCTTTCCTGATGGTGTAATATTCATTAAAGAATAATTCAAGAATGGTCTATGAGGGCTTATCCTACGCCACATCTCAGATGTTTAAATTATTGATGAAAATAGGAAAGAAAATTCCACAGCTTGGACTCGAACCAGGAACCTTCAGCTAATCCCACTGAAGCCCTAACCAAGAGGTCGCTATCTTGTCTCGCGTGCACCAGCCGGGACATTTGTGTATCTGAAGTATTTTTTTATGTAATTGAAATGTTGGGAAGAATTTAGCACTTGTTCTTTAATTTTTTAATGTAATTTTTTAAATAGCCTGTAAGTAACAATAGTTAATAGTCTTTTCTGATACTTGTGATCACTGTGATTGGTGTTGCGAGCACTGTTGCCAACTTAGTGGATATTACACAAAAATTATGCCGTGATGGGAATTCCTATGTGGCATTGAGGTAACTTTGTCCTTTTTCTTTGGTATCAATAAATCAGTGAATCAAACAGTCAAATTAATCAAATCAATTTCATTTCATTAGTACAATTGATTCTTGCAGATTTTTAGCTCTATTTTAGCGGGAAAATTTTTTTGAATTGGTTACACTGGTTGCGAGAGACATGTTGGCCTAAAATAGGGCCACCACTAGCGCACCAACTGTCAACAATCTCCGACAGTCCCCAACAAAAAGCCCACAAATATTCAACGCCTTGTGCTCACTGGGTATATTGAAAATAATAATAATTATAAACTGGAGATTGTCTCCAAACGCAGGTAATAATTTTTCGATTGAAAAATGGAAGGAAAAATTTTGCGACCCGGATTCGAACCAGGGTATCTGTGATAGCCCAATTGGTAGAGGCGTCGGCCATGATAGTCAAGGTTCTTGGTTCGAATCCGGGTCGCAGAATTTTTCCTTCCATTTTTCAATTGAAAAATTATTACCTGTGTTTGGAGACAATCTCTAGTTTCTAATTATTATCATTATCTGTGAGTTCATCAAACTTTCTGATGGTTTGGATAGGAGAAATTCTCGATCTGAGAGCCAGGAGCCCGCCTCCCATTGGGCTTTCAACCGTGACAACGTGGATGTCTTTAAGACACCTTGTGACAACTTGGCTGTCCGGGTGTCTGCGATAGCCCAATTGGTAGAGGCGTCGGCCATGATAGTCGAGGTTCCTGGTTCAAATGCGGGTCGCAGAATTTTTCCTTCCATTTTTCAATCGAAAAAAAAGGGTATATTGAACTTCTTTATAACGAACTCTGATACAATAAAACCTTGGTGATTACAAAATAATTCTGAATTCCCAACTGGGTCACTTGGCCTTTCAATGTCTCAGATATAACAAATCTCAGATACTATAAATTTCTGTAGACCATCAGCTTTGGCAAAAAATCCTGACCAGATGATTTCATCTTCAACGTCCAAGTCGATGCTTCACCAGTTTACGACTCCAATAATTGTTCTCCAGCAATCATTATTGGGGCTTTTCATAAAATTGGCTTTTCCCACATGATTGATGGAGCCTTGGCTTGTGTTGTTACATACGTAAATCAAGTACAGTAAAATCCCGTTACAATGTACTTCAAGGGAACTGGAAATTTGTATGTTATTCCAAGATGTACATTATTCTGGGGGGGGGTCCCCCCGCCCCGGCGAACTATGCCTATATGCATAGAAAAACATAAGAATTTTATTTTATTCAATACAAATGCAGAAATACAGCATGTCTGTAGTATTACAGTTGGTTAATTTTTTTTAAATTCTCTGATTTTTTGTAAAATTCCCTGACTTTTTGTAAAATTCCTTGACTTTTCCCGGTTACAGAAACTACCGGTTTTACAAGAGATTTTTGGGTTTATACAGTATATGCTACACTGACCAAGTATGTTAAAATGAACTTTTAAGATTTCGGCCAGGGATTTTAAATTTGTACTTGATTTGTATTAAAGTGAGGTACGTTGTAATGGGATTTTACTGTATATTGATTCACCATTCCTAGTCTTGCCATGCATTTTTGAAATTATTCACCCATAAAATTTTATTATAAAATTTAGATCTTTGAATTTTATTTGCTCTTTTTTTTTTTTTATTTTGAATAGCTTTGTGCACATCTTCCATGGAGAGCATCATTTTATCTTTTTGGTTTTATGGGAGTTGTATGGGTGGCTATTTGGCTTGTATTATATCATGAGCATGCAACTTTCCCTGAGGATGAACTTCCTTTAGTATGCCCCAAGGTAATTAAAACAAGTGTTTATTTATTTGTATATTTTGGCAATAAAAAAAATTAATGATAGCTTTCCGTTAATTTTCTTTTCATTCAAACTTTCTTTTTATTTAGGTCAATAATACAAATGTAAGGTGGACTGAATTCATTTGTCATTGGCCATTATGGGCTATATATATTGCCCATTTTGCTATGAATTGGTCCAATTACATTATTATGCAGTGGCTACCTACGTATTTGGCAAGGCATTTAGGTGCCAACAAAGAAAGTATTAGTTTAACAGCAGTGCCTTATATTCTCAATTCACTTTGTGGAGTTGGTAAGTTTTCTCTCTCTCTCTCTCTTTACAGTAGAAAATATTGTGTTTTTTTTTTGTTGTTGTTGTTGTTGAAAAACAAAATTATGTTGTTTCAGTCTTAGCTAATCTTTGATAATTATGTGACGGGACGTGCACGATATTAAATTATCGTACACGGCCCGACACTACAGATATGCTAAAGAGACATATCTGTGTTAGCTGTATTTTGAATTATTGGCTCTGAAAATAAAAAGAAAAGATAAAAATCGTATAGAGGTGACACTTCGGAAATATCAGGGAATAAGGAGGGAACTGGGGAGTTTTGAATATGTTATATTAAAAAAATTTTCGTTATATGAATTCTTACAAAAGAATATAACTCAATTGGACCCAATAGGTGAATGGCTGATCTCTCTCGGCTTAAACAAAAATAGTATAGGAATAACAGTGGGAGAAAATATTTTATTCATAATTTTTTGTGTAATTTACCCAAGTTAAGAAAAGTAGGCCTAGAGCCCGCTTTGTTGAAGGATTAGTAGGCGAAAAGTGCGAACAATGAGCAAGGGAGTGAAGGAGTGGTGTTGCCTAGACAACGAAGGAAGAAAGAGAAAGTTCTGAGAAACAGAAGTAAGGAACAATGAAATCAAGGTCAAGGTGGAGAGGAAATGATATACGATAAAAGGAAAAAGAGTGAGAGATGATCGAGAGATCTCAAAGAGTGTAGTCGACACTGAGTAGCTGGAGAAATTCACCTCTAGTAGTAATGAAACCTAAGGTTCTTTTTGAAAAAGGAAGAAAAAGAACACAATATATAACAGTGTAGAAGTGGAGAGAAGAGACAAGGTTGGTGAAGCTGGAGAAATCAGAAATCGACAGGCGAGAGGCGGCGGGCAAGACGACGGCACCAGCAACCCAGACGGCCGGATAGGCCTGCCCAATCCCGCATGACGACAAGCGTGCAAGCGAGAGGTAAGCGAACGTGGTCAGGGGTTTGGCAACAGGTGACTAGAAGACAGGGGTATATGGCAAGAAACGGGACCGGGCTCCCTGAGCCGGGATACCTAGTTGTGTTCGACCTGTGCTGTCTCTCTCGGCGTGCGCCCCTCATTAACTGTGCTTGAGAGCGAGGACGCGTGGAGGCCACAAGCCAAGCAGACCTGACTACGTAGCGCGACCGAAGCAGCATCGTGATCGAGAGAATCGCCCAGACTCAGTGGCAGTCCCAGGAGGAGGAGAGTGACCGTAGCCTACGTGATTCAGCGGAAATCATCATGCAGACATCAGAGACTTCAATTTAAACAGATAAGTGCACAAACTAAATTACAGGCCTGCGCGGAAATTAGTACTGAATACAGGAAATGATAATTGTGAAAGAGAGAGAGACTTGGGTTTTCTTTAAGGGTTAAGTAGAACATTCTTTGCTCAGTGAGTTTATGTTGGTTAAGAGTAGCAATTTGTTGTTAGTAATTAAGTTGAGAGAGACAGCCAAGTTATGAATCTAATAAGTAAATTTTAATAGAGAAAAAAGGGGGGTGAAAATTCTAGTGAGTTAAGAATATTATAATCCTGTAGTGTGCAAAGGGGTTGGTAAAATTTTCTTTTTTTTGCTTTTTGTTAAAATTGTGGGAATATTTTAATGGAGGGGAAGGATAATAATTCTTGTTGTTTGTAACAGTTTACTTTTTATTTATCTTATTTTTATCTAATAAATGTTTTAAATATATATTTGGTGGATTTATTTTTGTTAAATTTGTCTTTAGCGCTGAATGTCGATATATAAGTATTACACCTTGGGTACAATTGAGTGCATATTAATGAATTGTGTGGAAAGGTGAAGTAATTAAATTTTTGCTATAAGTCCGACCTGCAACCAGGAGCAGAGAAGGGAGTAAATGGGACGGTTGTAATAGAGTTGTAATAGAGGGAACTAGGGCGTAAGTTTTTTTTTTATTTTTGTTGTTTTTATCTGAATAATCAAAGTAGTAATTTGATAAATTTTGTTGTGTTTCTTGTCTTGGTGTAAATTTAACTGGTCTTATAATAATATAAGGGGGAAGGAAAAAAAAGTAACTACCACTATACGATCTAATATAAAAATTATATTGCGGCACAGGTCAGAGCGTATTGGAAGACAATTAGAGTTTAAGAATAAGTTATAGATTTAAGTCTAAGTAAGTAACTGAGGGAATTGAGAGGTAGCGTAGTAATATCAAGGGAGTAAACGTTAGAATTTAAAGTGTGTGGTGGGTGCTCTTTAATTAAGTAGGGATTATTAGGGTAAGGAATTCATTAGCAAAAAGGGAGGTAAGAGCAACACCACGTCACAATTAAAAATTTGAAATCTAAAATATTGCTCTGTAGAACTTCAACAAAACTCAATAAGAATTTGATTAAATAATCTCAGAAGAAATATGAATATGGATAATAAATCAAGAAGCTACTGTACCTATATGGAATTTTCTATTTTGAAATATAAGGTTTATATACAGTGCCAGTAACACTTTCAAAATGTTTTAAATGAAAAAGCTGTGCAATGTATCACTATAGTAGAACTCTGATGTTACGAAACTACTAGGGCTCAGAATTTTTTTTGTAATAGTAGGGTTTCGTATTAACTTAGTATAAAAAAATTACAACAATGGCATTTTTTTTGTAATCAAATTAATTTATTCTGTATACAAATTAATATGAGGTAATATACAAAAGAACTTTTAATTT
The DNA here is from genome assembly GCA_023313115.1 of Rhysida immarginata. Taxonomy (NCBI): domain Eukaryota; kingdom Metazoa; phylum Arthropoda; class Chilopoda; order Scolopendromorpha; family Scolopendridae; genus Rhysida; species Rhysida immarginata. The sequence goes on along the minus strand of JAHWFO010080167.1, from coordinate 328,294 downwards.
GTCTTTTCAGTTGACCAAAATTGACGTCTGTTTAAGAGATGTCATTAATTTCTTATTAATGAACTCATTTACTTTAAAATATAAATTAAAGTCATCATTGGTAACGTCAGTTTCCATCAGAAATAATGTATTAAAAAGACGTTCAAGTCGTCTGTAGACAGAGCAGCCTCTTTTTCACATACCTCATCATCACTTTCGTTAGTTCCGCCATCTTGGTTTTCTCAGCACTGCTCTATTATAGCCTGATCTGTTAAGGTGTCTGCCATTACTAAATTGATAAAACATTGACAAAATCTTTGAAAGTTATGTTAGCAAGTTTTTCTTGACACTTTTTGTATCCCAGAAAACATTACTTCCCACTCTTTATATCCCAGAAAATCGGGTTTGTCTTCAATTTCATAAACGCTAGAAAATCCTGCTTTTCTGAAGCAAGTTTTTAATAACTTCTTGTGACAAATCTGGCCATACACACATTCATGATTGTATCCAAAACTGAGTGTTTTTTAAATTCTTCCATTTTTCCTTCCATAGCCTTTATCATGTCACGAACTTTATGATTTTCTTTCAAAACCTGTTCGAAAATGTTAGCCATCATCCATGCCCGTTTATTGAAAAAGTAAATCACATGACAAGGATTTTGTGTGCTTGAAACCGCGAGGGTGTGCATATTTCCCTATAACTAGAGGGGTACCTTTTTGTCCAACCCATCCATATTTGCACATAAAAAGAGATACAATCGTTATTTGCTTATTTTTTCCTGAAAAAACACCAAAAAAAAGTATGCTGTTACACCGTATCGAACCTGAAAAGACTGCATTGAAAACAAATTGAAAACAATAGTGTTGTTACCTCCATGACACTGTTCTCTTTTAAAATGTAGTCTGTGTAATAGTAGGTGATAATACAGCCCAGTTTCATCAGCTTTATAAATATCACACGGAGAACAGTTCTTTATCAATTTTGGCAGAACTTTTTTTTCTGACAGTCATTTGCAACATCTTCATCTACTGAATTGGCCTCTCCCGCAACTGACCAATAAACAATTCTTTTTCTTGCTTTAAAACCAGTCTAACCAACCATTGGAACAAACAAAATTTTCTATTCCTAGCTGTTCTGCAAAAGCATCAGGTTTTTCATTAAATATTTCACCGTTTATTTGTATGTTGTCCCTACGCAGCTTGAGCGAAAAATACGGTTACTACACTTAAAATTATAGTTACGCTTAAGATTTTAAAAATTTTGTCAAAAACCAGTATTTTTTCAATAATTTATCTTACCTGATTAAACCATATCACTATTGATTTTTCTAAATCTTGGTGCATGGCTAACTGCTTTCTCTTTCGTTTTAATGTCGCTGTTGCCTCTGCTTGTTTTCTAATTTCTTCTGAATTTTTAAGAATGGTCACCATTGTCAAAGGTGAAATATTGATTGTTTTACGATATCGCCCTTCTTTCCCCATTGTCTTTTAAAACAGTATCCAGTAATAAATCTTTTTGCAGTTAATTTTTTTCCAAGCTGAAGGTGATATTTTTTACATGTTGCAATGAAGATCGACGTGTATAGCCGTGGATAATGAATGCAATAAACAACAAACACATGCTGACATTTTTAAATACCTATGTATTTAAATACATTTTTAAATGCTATCAATTTTGCATCCATATAATGAAATTCTGTATGACGAATTTGCAATTTGTTCCCTATAACTATTTCTAGCCGCCTTATAGCGAATTTTGAAACTGATTTCTCTGACTGACGTTTTCTCAGTCTCGTCCACTACTGTCTCTTATGAGGCACTTTTGTCCCTTATTTCTCAAAAATGGGCACATCTCTTTCATCTGTACGTAACCCATGGATGCTCTAAAACGTAAAGGGCTCACTTTGGAAGAAAAGTTTCAAATGATCAAAGTTGTTGATTCTGATGAAAAGAAAAAAGATGTAGTGGAATGTTTTAGAGTTGGTGCTTCCACATTATTAAAGCCAGAAATAAAATTGAAGAGAATACAAATGATAGTGATGTCAATCCATCTGCTCTTTATGAAGATGTAAGTTTAAAGTCATATGGTCAAAAAGTATTGTTATAAGTGGCCCACTCATTAAACAAAAGGCTACTGGGTTTGCTAATCTTTTTGGGCAAGATAATCAAAGCAAGTAGTGGTTGGTTGCAGTTTTGTAAAACACACGGGATTTGTCCATAAGTAATTTATGGAAATACGTAATAAATATTTGTGTTAGTGTATGTGTAACTACAAAATGTTAAAAGTAATTCTTAAGATTATTAAAGAAATGTAATAGCTGATTGCTAATGTTGTTAATTAGAAAATTAAAACATATAAATGTTGAGTATTAACCAAATTCTATATAATGAATTTTCTAATTAACAATGTTTTTAGGGTGGTCCCAATGACCTTGTTATAGGGAGGTTCAATTGTAGCTCAATTAAACTAACAGACTAAAGCCTGTTTCATAATTAAATCGCCTGCATTAGCCCCAGTGGATCCGCCAAAGAAGCATACACTAGTATCTCTGCTTGCGAAGCGGGTGATTTAACAACTTTACATTTCCATTTCACAATTAAATTCGCGGCCGCATTATCTGTCTTCTGGTTGGTTCATTCCCAAACAAGATCGATGTCACACAAAATGACGTCTCGCAGCGACCTTCGTCGCATTCATAGGCGAAGGCTGTTTTTGAGAGCAATATTTTTTAAATTACATTCCCAAATGCCAGTTTCACATAAACAGTGTTTCAGCCCAATATGGCAAGAAAGATGTGCCTAAACTTGACATTTTCTGATTGATTGAAGCAATTGTGGATCCGTTTGAATTGAAAATCCACCTGCAAAGCAGTTGCGGAGAGCAATGCGGACGAATTCCGCTAATAGCGAAACGGCAGTCTGTGCAGATAATCTTTGCCTTGTGTTGCAGGCTCTGCATCCGCCTGTTTTCTGCCCGCAAACTGTAATTGTGAAACAGGCTTTAGGGTGGTATCACAATTAGGGCTTAAGGCCAAAGTAAGGCCCTTAACCCCTAATCATGATGCCATCCTAAGGAAGGTTTCGTCGTCAAATTTTATTGGACCACTAATGGTCAGGATTGTCCAGAATTTAACTATATCATGCTGGCACCAAAAAATTCAGTAGGCTACACTAAAGGTAAAGGAGTGCCGAAGAAGATTTTAAGTTTCATTAATGATCACCTACTTTAATAACATTTGACAATTATTTTCGTGGTTAGAAACAGGCAGGCATTTCTATTTTGACGAATTTTAAGATCGGCATAAATTTTCTGACGATGTCAAGGGTTTCTTTTCTCTTTAAGTCGTTTTAATGTAATATCTATGTTGGGACTAATATTGCTTCAAATTAAGAGCAAAGAAATTTATTATAAATCCTGCATGTTTTGGCAATATGCTATCACCACAGGAATTCAACAAACGGTAAAAATACAGTAGAACCTCGTTATTACGAATCCAGTTAATAGGAATTCGTACATTTCTTTTATCCGGTGTCTACCCACGACTGCAATTTCTATACAAAATTAGTCATTTAATACGATTTTTTTAAAACTAATCCTGGATAGTACGAATAAAACTAAGCAATTCATACGAAAAATGAAATATTTATTGTAAAAAAAAAACTTTATTGTTGCAAATAATTCTGATTGATTCTTAGTATAAACGAAGGAGGAGGTGAGGAATTGTTCTCTGGAATTCATCTGATTGATTCTTTCAGTGTAAACGAGCCAGGAGATATGGATTTGTCATCTGTAATTCTCTGATTGGTTTGCAGTGTTTATATAAACCAGGCATTTCCATGCTTTGATCAGAATACGCACTATTCACAGCCCTATTTTCTGCATTTTGATTTCCCTGTTTCATGGTATATTATATTTCTTTGTTTCATTGCATTATTGACATTGCTGCATTACAAAAGAGGAAATGCAACAATCTTATGCTGGATCAGAAGTTATCAATTCTTAATGCTGTAGAGAAACTTCAATAACCAAGTAGTTATCTGAAATATACGTATGACGATAATTTTAAATTTGAGGAGTTGATTCATAACACTGCACCGTCAGGGTTTCCTTTCTTTATTGGATAGTACAAATCCCGGATAATATGAATCAAATTTTTGATCCCCTGAGATTCATTTTAATAGGATTCTACTGTACAATTTATTGCTTATTTTGTTCCCATGATGACCCTATGTACTACCAAAACACATTGGATTTATAATAAATTTCTTTTTATATTGCTACAACTGTACTCTAGTTTTTGCTCTTATTTTTAATGGTTTCAACTGCTGTGAATAAATATTTGCTAAGTTGTGAAATTGAATGATTCAAACATTCTGATGTTCCTTTTCCCAAGTGATAATAGTTTTATATGGCTATAAAGTTCCAAGATTAATATAATTAATTTCATTTATTGTCGACGCATTTTACCAGTTTTCACTCTTTGACTGGGCAATTTCCAATTTTCAATTATATGCATCGGTAGTAAATGAAGTTAATCATATTCCTTTTGGAACTTTTTATATTAATATTAATTCAACAATACAGAACAGTGTCTAGTACTGTATGTTTACTTGGGTTTGAAAATAAGCTTGTAAGCATACCCTCTCTCCCACCCGATTTCCAGAATTAAAGCCTAGATTTGCCCATGTGCTAATGTCTTAAAATCGAGGAACAGAAAGTTTCATTATTAATTTTTAAAATTTTTATTTTTATGTATTTTTGATTGTTTACAGCTGCAGGTCATCTTGCCGATTCTTTTGTTAGTAGAAAATGGACTGTGTTATCTGTTAGGAGGCTTATGACAAGCATTGGACTGTTAGGTCCTGGAATTTTTCTTCTCTTTTTTTGTGCAGTTGATAGTTTGTTATTAGCTGTTGTGTAAGTTGAGTTAAAATTTTACATTAATATTATGCCACTTAAGGATTTTATGGTAGAAATCATTTTTCAATTTCTTTTTGTTTTTGTCTCTTATTATTTAGGTTCGTTTCTGTCTCCATGGGATTATGCGCTTGTAATTCTTCCGGTCATCTGAGTAATCACGCAGATGTTGCTCCAAACCATGCAGGAATTACATTTGCTGTATCAAACACTTTGGTATACCAACTCTTTTGTTTTATCATACCTATTAAAAGTTTAAAACTTCATCATCAGAATTTGAGAAAGGTTTTTGGATTATTAATTATTTTATATGTGCAAAAGAAAAAAACAAAATACAAAAATCCACAAGCATTTATCAAATTACAAATGTTGTTTGTGTACAAAAAGCATTAGACTAAAGAGTAAATGCACATTTACAATTCATTAGTAATAAATTATTAGATAGCAGATGCATGCAGCTACTTATTAGTTTAGCCAAGTCCATCCATCTGTTTATTCAGCTTTACCTTTCACAGCTCTGATACTCTATGACCTACTGTATAAAGGTGAAATTTAGTGTGTAGGAGTCCATAAGGGCTGCAGCCCCTTTAGTTTAAAATGAAAGTTTCATTAATGGCAATTCTTAAATTTTTATACAGGGTGTTTTTGAATTGAGTACAGATTTTTTGGGAGATGATA
>JAHWFO010080167.1:256513-303113 GCA_023313115.1 Rhysida immarginata | reverse complement strand
GTGTATGGTGACGAACGGAGATCTGGGGGTAAAGTGGACCAAAGTCTGTTGCCAGCGACAGAGACACTTTTGAGCTGGTAGTTTCGTCCAATGAGGGGGGATTGGAAAGGAATTTCTGTGCCGGGTGTTGTGGGGGGGGGGGCGTTCTAGTAGTATTAAATAAAGGTTGGGGGAGGGAAATAATTATAATGTTGTTAAGTGCTTTGTATATGAAAACTGTTAGGCTAGAATAGTAGAGTTGGTTATTGGGATTATGCCCACAGAATTAACAAGTCAGGCAACCGAAATGCCCAGGACCGATAGGATTTTAAAGCATTCGAGAACGAAAAGGAAAGCATTTGATTTCTAAAGAAGCCTTTTGTTGTTAAGAATTAGATGAAGTTGCTAAGGATGCCTCTGGTTGCTAAGCAAGGCGTACTTCTAAGGGACATGTATAGTTCAAACGGAATAAAAATACCTGAAAAGTTAAATGAAGAAAGTAGCAGTTCTCTATGGATTAAAACATATACGAATCCTTTAATTTGTAAGCATTCCTATTTAATGAAATAAGCGTTAATTGTTGAAGCGTTCTGTGTAAGGGTCAATTCTTTCTTCATAAACTATTGCCAACGCTTTTCTACGTAAGCATGTACCATTGAAGGAATGATTAGCTACTAGCTAATGTTAAAATTTGCCTAACAAAAACTAACTATTGATAATATAAAGCATAATATATCTTAGCATTGAAAGTTTCCAATGGTTTCATAATGGTATCATTAAAACACGAATCATGGAACCAATTTCGACTACTATCATTAATTTTACGTGATATTGATTCATGGCACATCATTCCAAGTCGTTTGATATATTACATGCCATATTTTAGCATTGAAAGTTCCAATGAACCATAGTGGTTCTACGAAACCAGGTGCCTTTGAACCAATTTCGACTATCATTAATTTTACGGTATATTCATTCATAACTCATCATTCCAAGTCATTTAATATATATTACATGCCATATTTTAGCATTTAAAGTATCGAATGGACGATAATGGTTCCATGAAACCACATACCATTGAACCTGTGTCGACTATCATTAATTTTACGTTAATATTCAATCATGACATGTTATTTCAAGCTGTTTGATATAATACATGCCATATGTTAGCATTGAAAGTTTCCAGTGGACCATAATGGTACCACTAAACCACATACCCTTGATCTAGTTCTGACTGATATTGACCATCAAGGAAGATGATCACGTGTCTTCACTTAATTCACAAGCTTTTTCTCTGCTCTAGCTATGGAATGCCAAAGGGAGAACAGCATTTGGCAATGCACAGTCCATTTATACATGGACTTGTATACTGAAAAACGTGGTTCCCTATATTATTTTTGACCTTTTGAACCGGAAGTACACTACTGTTTATAAAAATCGCAACACCCTGATGGAATGGTCTAATCCATATGCAATTTGCAATGTTTGCATACAAGGGGTCAGAGTATAAATGATTAGATTTTCAGAGTAATTGCTTGAAAGAACACCATGCCTCGACGACGACGAAGGGTACCATATCAACAGCTGACAGACTTTGAAAGAGGACGCATAATTGGTCTGCGTGAAGCGGGATGGTCGTATCGTGACATTGCTGCTCGTATAGGACGTAATGCAACGACAATTATGCGTGCATGGAGGCAGTGGAGCGAAGAGAACAGGGCACACCGAAGACCAGGCTCAGGAAGACCCAGCACGACGACATCGCGAGATGACAGACACCTCTATCGAATGTGTGTAGCAGATCGTACAGCCACTTCCACAGTGTTAGCACAACAGTGGGGTGCTACAGTAGGCAGAACAATGTCTGCTAGCACTGTACGACGCCGTTTGATTTCCAGAGGATTGATGGCACGAGTACCATTGTTGCGGATTCCTTTGACTCAAAACCACCGGCGCCTCAGGTTGCAATGGGCCCATCAACACCAACAGTGGCAAGCTGAATGGCAACAAGTTGTGTTTTCGGATGAGTCAAGGTTTAACTTGCAGCACCATGACGGCAGGATACGAGTCAGAAGACATCGTGGCGAGCGCGACCTTCCAGAATGCATCCTGCAGCGTCATTCAGGACAAACGCAAGGGGTGATGGTGTGGGGTGCAATCAGTTACCATGGCCGTTCCCGTCTGATCAGAATCCATGGCAATCTGAACAATGACCGATACATCAGGGAAGTTGTGTAACCCGAGGTCATCCCCTTCCTGCAGAACCTTCCAGGCGCTGTATTACAACAGGACAATGCCCGACCGCATGTGGACAGAAATGTCCTCGCCTTTTTCCAAGCACTTGTTCCCCTGGCCTGCTCGTTCACCAGACATGTGCCCAATCGAACATGTGTGGGACAGGGTTGCTCATCGATTGGCTCGTCAGACTCCTGCAGCAGCAACTGTGGATGAACAGTATACCCGTGTAGACAGAGCATGGCAGGACATTCCCCAGGCCCTTATTCAGAGCTTAATTGACTCAATGCCACGACGTTTAGAGGCTGTAATTGCATCCCACGGTGGTTTCACCCGATACTAATGTGACAATAAAACGCATTGTATTGACCTGAAAATCTAATGGTTTCTTTTCTGATCCATGATATGCAAATGCTCCAAATTTAATGCAGATTGGGCTACTCCATCAGGGTGTTGCGATTTTTATAAACAGTAGTGTAGTTCATCGATTTTTTCCACCAACGAACTCAGTCTTCCGATTTCCCTAAGTTGTCGAATGGCGAAAACGGAAGTCGAAAATTCGGAACCGTTCGAAAGCTAGAGCACCAACAGACAGACAAACGGACGGACGCACATTCTGAAAACATAAGTACCTATCGGTCCTAAAAAGGTGAGAAACAGGGGCACTTTACGAATTTTAATAAGGTGCATACATACCATTTTTGTAATCTGAATAGGCGCAGCAAATTAAATTTAGTGGTTGAACTCCAAAACTGAAGACCATAGGAAAACGAAGAGTGGGTTAAAGCATTATATAAAAAAAGAAGGATTTTGGGAAATAGGAAATGAAGGCGGGAGGAAAAGGCCTAAGCTTTGGTTTAGCGTAGAAGCTAAAGCATTAATGTGTGCGTCCCAAGAGAGGTTTTAAGTGAATACCCAAGTATTTAAAAGAATCAGTCGAGTTAATCTGTTGGGGATTGTAGTTTAACGAAAATTCGTTCTTTTCGAGTTTTTTGTTACGTTGATGAAAGATGATATTTAAGGATTTATCGAGATAAGGTTTGCTGTATTCCAAAGTAAGAGTCTATTCAGGACTGGGTTGAAGGTTTCCTTGATTGTATTTAATGAAGAGCCAGCGCAGGATATTGTTGAATCATCTGAGTATAATATTAACGGTAGAGAGGATATTGCAGAGGTTAGGTTATTTATAAATAGGTTAAAAAGAATAGAGGATAAGATAGAACCCTGAGGGATACCTATAAGTGACCGTAGAGGATGTTTTGTTGAATAAATGTAAGGTGTACTGTCTGTTTGATAAGAAGCTGGAGAGCCAAAACGAAGCAATAGCAGAAAAGCAGCTAGAAGTGAAAAAATCGGAAAGGAGTGGTCTTCCATCATGACAATGCGCGACCACACTCGTGCTTGATGACTGAAGAAAAGTTGTTGTTGCTTGGTTGGGATGTGTTCGCCTCATCCATCATATTCTCCAGATCTTGCTTCATCAGATTTTCATTTATTTAGGTTCTTTCAAAACTCTTTGAGTCGAAAAACATTCGTATAAGATGACGTTATCGAAAGACACTTGGAAGGAAGTTTTCTCGCGGATGGAATCATGAAACTTCTCGAAAGATGGCCAAATAATCGAACAAATAGGGCACTATATCATTAATTATATATGCATTTTTTTAATTAAAGAAAAGAAAATCACTGGAAAAATGCCATGACTTTTTCAACAACCCAATATTAAAAACAACCAAAATAGAATTTCAAATAAAGAAATTCTCTTCTGCTTTCCCTTTGACTGGAAGCATTGATTTCGGCATACTCTTGCGGAGTCTTTGCAGGGCGTCTACTTTTATGCATTGCTGGGCGTCCCACTTGATCACAGAAAGTAGTCTATGGGATTCGCTTTCAGTGGAAGTTTCTTAAAAATTACTGAAATTTTAACATCGAAGACTGGGTGGCTCTTTGTCTTCATTAGAAAAGAACAAATTATTACTGCAATCTGTCTATGCTATTTTTATCTTCAACATATACCGAACATATATTGAAAATACATAATACCTATACATGTATTAAAAATATGAGTTGCATTTAAATGGCACACTCTGTTGATAGGCCTAAAAGACAATGTTACACCATAGTTTAACAAAAGTTAATTTTCGAAAATAACAGCCTGAAAATAAATTCTCGAACAGAGGCCATATAAAAGAACTCAAAATTAAAATAATCTATTAAATACCAAAATTCAATTTTGTTCCTGACGATTTTACATCGCTCATAGGAGAAAGGATCGAAAGGTTGGCAGACAAATTATTTCGCCTCAGACATTGAAAGTTGGCAGGCAATTAGTAATAGTTTGATTATTGCGTTCCAGATTTCGCTAGTTCGATCAAGTGTAACTCTGCCAGAAGAAGCGTAAACTACTGAGCAAAGATGGCAGAGTGTTTACTAAGGTCGTCCATGCGTAGTCACTTATTGTGGAGTATTTACCAAGCAAGGAGTGCAGCCACTTATTGTGGAAAATGTCCGAATGAAATTCTTAACGAAATATTGTACAAATATAGTGATGATAGCCTCGAGCTTAGCAACATCTCCAACGTTCTGAGACGCTGAAAATGTAAGACTGCTTCATAATAATGCTTGGCCTCATGCGTGAAAAAAATTGCGCAAGTAGTAGATGCTCAGATATTTACCATATTGTCCAGAACTCGATTCAATGGAGAAATTCCTAGGCGGCCAACGATTCCGTTATGATGAAGAAGTAAAATCAGTCATGCGCAGGTGGCTACATATCCAGAAAACAGAATTTTATGAGCATAGTATATTAAAACTAGCACCACGAAGAACGACATCTCCAAAGGCTTGATTTATATGTTGAAAAATGGCTAAAACGCAATTTCCTTGTGTATAATTGATTTTTCCCTATCTGTTGATTGCAAAAAAAAAGAAAAGCTTGTTGCCTTAATTTTGATCCTTCCACGAGAAAATGTGCTTCTTTCTGAATCGCTTTCAGTTCTCTTGTCGCATTCTATTTGATCGATGAAATATTTTCGACTCTCGTTCCTTTTATCGCAATTTTTAACTTGGGAATTGAGAAGAAGTCAACCGGCACCAAACAAGATGGGTAGGAGGGATTGTTTAAAACGGAGATCAATCGATTCCCCAAAAATATCGGAGATAACGTTATTAAAATTGCCCATTGTTATGCGGAAGAAACCAGGTCAGACTTTCTTTAAAAGGTTAACTTCAAGTCTAACGCGATGAACTGTGTCTCTCTTGATCCTGCCATTTTTTCAAACATCTATTCACTCAAAATTGGATCTTCGGCCAAGTAACTTTGAATGACCTCTGATTTGACAAACAAATCATTCTGAAAAAGACTCGCGAATGGCTAAGTTATGTGCTAGCTTATGCACTGCATAAACCATAACAAATAGAAAAGGGAAGGAAAAATTCCGCGACTGGACTCGAACCAGGGACCAAGCCTATCACTCTTTTCTATTTATTATTATGATTTGTTTGAAGAAGTTTCTTCAGTTAATTTATTATCTCCTGTTTGAGTTAAATTTCATCAATTTATTTGATGGTTTAAGGGTAAGGATGATTCCCGATTTGCGAGTCGGGGGCCTGCTCTGCCGATTGAGCTGCTTGGGCAAATATCTTGTAACTACATGGTGATTCATATTCACCGTAGCTCACTTGGTAAGAGCAGTGCCAGCGATAGACATGGTCCCTCGTTCGAGCCCTGGACGCGGAATTTTTCCTTCCCTTTTCTCTTTGTTATTGTGATTTGTTTGAAGAAGTTTCTTCAATTAATTTATTATCTTCTGTTTGAGTCTGCATAAACCAGTTTGACACTTTTACCCTCGCGTTTTTACTCCATTCGAAAATTTCAAGTGGAAGTTGAAGAACAGTTTATTCGTTCATCATCTTCTAACGTCTCCCGTGGGCTAGCCGTGGCCTGGTTGTCTCGTCGGTTGGCTGTTGATCGATGGAGTTAAGCAACTTCAGGCGCGGCCATCTGCTGGCTGGGTAACAGCCAACGGCTTGAGGACCACTGCTGGGCGGGACGGCTATTTGGGGCACAGCTGTTGGGGGATTTTAGTCTGATCCATTTGCTGAGTCTCTAGTGCTGGATGTCCAGCAGCTGGTGATAGCCACTGGTTTGTTCGTCCGCCAGCAGCTCTTCCATCATGAACTCCCCGTGCTTCGGAGGGCACGTTAAGCCATCGGTCTCGGTTGCTACTGTCATCTCGTAGCAGCCGTTAGTTACTGGGATGGCGCAAAACTCCCTCGAAGGAGTAAGTGTCGCAGATTATCGTTCTGCAATAATCTACCCTCTGTACAAGATAAGGTAACGTCTCCCGTCCTTCTTTCAACCCTTTATGCCAGTCAAATGCACTCGTTTTCGATACATATTCTTTAACATAATTAGTTTTCAATATTTTCAATAGTTTTCACTAAGTTTACACAAAAATTATTCGCAGGTCCTTGTTCCATTTCGAATTGTTTGATCTGGTTAATAACTGGTGTGTGTGTGTTTGTTTGTAGTTCCCTGATTTTATAAAAAATAAAGTCCAGGTCAAATTTGAACGCCCCTCGTTTTTTAAGAACACACTTTATACTACTTTTCCACGTAATTTCTACCTTTATTCAGGCACTTATCGTAGTATTGCATCAAGTGTTGTTGTACCGCTTGTGAGATTGCGAGAAGTGAACGTGAAATTTGTGGAACTGTTGGGAGAGCGACATCATAGTGAATCATCACCTCTGCAACCAAATAGTTAGTCAGCTGCACGTACCGAATCATGATTCACCAAGGATGGTCGGCCACTCCGTTCTTCATCATACACATTTTCACGTCCTTCATTAAGAAGCTGCACCCATCTCCGTATACTGAACCGCTTATCGCTGGTTTGCCATAAACTTCACAAATTTGACGGTGGATTTTAGCCGGTTTAATGTTCTTCGCATTCAGAAAACGAATCACTACGATTTTCACATATGGCGGGTATTTTGATTTTTTGAGTCATTGTAAACACTCATGACGAAGCAGACGAACGGCAAGAAGCTTTGAAAATGTCGCTAGTACAATCACAACCAATTCACTACACTCAGCACATGTGCATAATCACGACTCAATATTTAAACACGGAACCTACTTTCTGGTAGTTCTCGTAGCAAAGGCTATATGGAAGTATAAGCTTTTAACGGGAGAGTGGCATCGACTCAAAGATTCTTTAACGTGCAGCAAGCTAAAGACTGTATGGAACCGAAGTATATAAAATCGCACTGTTTTTTATCCCAATCTGCGATTACAACTGAATATACCATTGAAGTGCTATCACGTTAGTCATTGCACCATCGATTCCTATTTCCCCAGTTAAAAAAAAACAAAACAAACAAAATGGATAATAGCTACGTTGTTAACTGTATCCTCAAGATATTGCTCATCTTCGAGTACCGTCCTCATATTTTTGCAGATATTGTTATTGGTTTTTACATTTCGAAAAACTAATTGCAGATACTGGTTCTAATAAATGCCATAGTAACTTTCTTCTGGATATTAAAAATCGTATTTAAATATATAAAAACTTTAGGGAAAACAATAATGCCTCCCCATCAAATAATAAACAACAATGAAATAATTTTTTTCTATTCTAAATTTCTTACGGATAAAATTCATTAATAAGCAAATTTCTATAGCATAAAATTTTTAAATGATAAATATTCGTTTACATAGAGCTCGTGTGACAAATATATTACTTCAAATATCTGTATAGTAAATTAATAAGTAAGAACTTAATAGAACTTACTTCGTCCCAGTTAGGTCTTCCCAAGTGAAGGCTTCCCTTTAATTCCTCTGGGAAAGCCTTTTCATTGGTAAAATGCAAATCCTTTCGCCGCGTGACGTAGAGATCGACAGTGAGAAAGCGGTGCAATACGGGACAACAACGACGATTCAGTTCACCTTTCAAGTGACTTAGCAACTCGAAGAACCATTCTAATGAAGTCAGATCACGATTAATCCAGATGAAGTGTACCTAGAAAGAATGAGGTAATAAAACAGATTTCAAAAAAGGAGAAAAAGGAGATTGAATCTTTTTGAAAAAAATTGAGCCATTTTTTTAAAAAAAAGATTCAAAAAATGGCTTAGATAAAAACCTGTCATTGTTATGTACTTGACAATAAATCCGGTTCTGAAGCTCTCCAGTAAAACGGTCAGATTCTGGAGAGGCGAAAACAAGCTATTTGTAAGCTTGATTTACATTCATGTACACTGCTACTCAAAAGTTAAGGGGTTTTTTAAGATCTAACTAGCTATGGCGATATAAAATATGCAAAAAATTGCATATAAAAGTACCTGTTTTCATTTGAAAATCACTCGTGCTAAAAAATACAAATAATACTTAGGAAGATGGTGGAGACATTCAGATATAAAAGATGCATTTTGATGAAATTAAGCTATAGTTGTTGCTTCAGGCAATCAGAAGATGTCCCAAAGACATCGCCTAAGCTATGAAATGAGGTGGAGAGCGGTCGGCAGGCTTGAGGTAGGCCAAAGTCAGGCGGAGGTAGAAAGATGACTTAATGTGGATCGCAGTGTTATCAGCTTGCATTAGAACCAGTTCTAAACAATACAAACCATCTGTAGAAGTCCTACGTCTAGACGTCCAGGGACAACATTAGCCAGAGAAGGCCGATGTCTAATTTTAAACGCAAGACGCCACAGGGCCTACACAACACGCCAACTTGGTGCGACCTTACAGCAACGACTAGAAGAACTGTTCCCGGCAAACAATCTCTAGACGGCTGCATGAGGAGCACCTTTACGCAAGACGACCAGTCGTTTGTGTCCCTTTGACATCCTCGCAGAAGGCTCAATTTAACTGATGTCGAGACCATCGTGACTGGACACATCAACAGTGGTCCACAATACTCTTCACAGATGAGTCTCGCTTGAGAATCAAAAACAGGGTGTCACCCTATAAATGTGGTTGGAATAGACAATTTTGGAGGTGGTGACATGATTGTGTGGGGCGGCATCACATAGGTGAACGTACAGACTTCCACATCTTCGACAGAGAAACACTCACAGGGGCTCGTTATTGTGAAGAGATCCTTGAACCTTATGTTCGTCCTTTCCTAGGAGCCATGAGTTTTGAAGCCATTTTAATGGATTATAATACTCGTCCACACAGAGGCGAATATTGGACCGGTACTTCGAACACGAAACTATCGTTCGTTTGAATTGGCTAGCCAGATCACTAGACCTAAACCCCATTGAGCACGTTTGCGATGCTTTAGGACAACAGATTGCCCGTCTGCCGAACCCATCCCGTAATCTCCAGGCACCCAGAACAGTTTTCAGCAACAATGGCAGTTGCTCCCCCAAAAATTCATTGACAAACTTCAGTTTTACTCGAGATTCTCCTTTGGCTGTTGAATAATGAAAGCAAGGCTTTCGAAAAGTGCTTTCAGCAGAATCAGGTTGTATTTTTTAAATCTTTATATCGTTGTGGTTAAAGAGTTCCGTTTAGTCGTAAGTTGTTCATTATCACTATCCACATTATTTTAATTTTTTATTTAACCTTATTGGCATCATGGAGAGACATTGTCATGAGTGTAGTGCTATTCATGGCAATCATACTCCATACTGAAAGTGTCACATCATCGGATATTAGTGATCAAAACATTAAAAAACTGGAACCAATTTCAAACAACACACACCATCTGTAAAAGACCTATGTCTGGACGTACACAAACTGAATATCTTTAAAATTCAGTACGAAATCTTTCATCTTATTCATACATGGCTGTCTCACAATATGATGTACTTAGTATATAATATTTATTAAAATCCGTTTGCAACGTTTGAAGATATGACTTGTGTTGTGCTTGTTGCTTAACTTTCGAGAAGCAGTGTATTTAGAAGAGCATACTGGTATATACTGGGAACTACTATCTCACAATTTTTGTAAGAATCTAAATAACCTCGCGGAACTTTATTTTCTATGCCTATACATAGAATCACTTGTATGCTCCACGCTCTTCCGTTAACGCTTACGTGGTTGCAGGAATCTGTCGCCACAAAATTATGGTCATACTGAAGAATGTAATTTAGTTTATTCCTCTCTTGAATTCATTATAGTAAAGATGAAGTGGTATTCCTTAGAGATCCGATGGTAGCAATTCAAGATCAAAGAGTGAATGGATGAAGAGAATAAAATCTAAGCTAGACGCGCCAACCACAAAAAGGACCATTAGCAGTTATACAGCATGTTCCATAACAAATACTATAATGTTTGAGGTGCAGTAAGTGATACCTTTGGGGTGAGAAAACTGTTCAACTTTTCCAAAAATAACTTTTCATTATGGAGTTATTAAGGCAGAATTTTCCTACCAAAACCGCGAAGTAAAAATCATACCAGTTGGTGTAAAAAAAAAAACATTCGCGATTTACAACCCAATCTGGTAACACTATACAAGGTTAAGCCATGGTCCTTTAATCGTCTCTTCTATCCACTCCATTGCATGACGTCAATACTTGACCTGATCTTACCACTGGACAGAAGGAGACGCTAATATAGGCAGAAGAAGATGGTGTAGGAAAATTTGGAATCTATGCCAAAGTGTTTAGAAGCTAATTTTGAAGTAACTTTTATTCACAAACTTTTTCAAATTTCTATTTTTTCGTTGGGGTCTTATTAAAAGTATTATCCACGAAGAAGAGGAATTTCAAATTGGTATGTAATATCCGGAAATACCTTATAATAGAAAGTAGGAAGCAACACTTGTCCCCAAAAGTGATTTATGCTAAGCTGAATAAATCTCTTTTGGGCACAAGTGTTGCCTACTACCTTCTATTCGTGGTGAAGTGTCTACAGCTTCTCAAGGGCAGTTTTCATTTTTTTATGTATTATTAATTATAATGTCATACATCCTGCAAGAAATACTTATAGGAAAAAGGATCTGTCATTGACTTCTTCAATATCGTCTCTCTCCTGTAATTAAGAAAAAAGGCATGGTGTTCTGGATGTTCCTTGCATTGGATAGTCAATGATCCGACAACATGCTTCCATAGTTGAATAAATTTCAAGACCACATGATCTTAACATGCTGGACTTTGCAGAAATTTGGGGATTCGTGAAGGCAAAATCCAAATTCTATGTCATCTTTAAGAGAACTTATCGAAGTCTTGGTAAGAAAATATCCTGACATAATACAGCTTTTCCGAAGGTAGCCTGCGTGGAGCACATATTGTAAACGAGAGAAGACATAGAACATGATTACTGTAAATCCTATAACTCCAGAATTTTCACATACTTTGTAGAAAACAAATCTTTATGTTAATGATTCTCTTAATATAATGATCAAAAATAAGGAATCCGTGAAAAATTATGCCTCAAACTTATGACAATTTGACTTAACAAGTAAATAGAAGCCTAAGAAAATCGAAGATGTTTGATTGGGTAAAGGCGGTATTTGAAAATAGGCTTTTACCTCACGCAAACATAGATTTGAAACATCCGGAAGAAGGCTATGACCAAAACATATCCGATTTGTGTTTCTAATCATCGCTGCTTATAAAGATCTATTTGTATCTTACACTTTATGCAAAAAATACAAATAGATCCATATGTAAGCCATTAAAGCCAAATATGTTAAAAGATACCTGATTCAATTTGACGGGTCCTGGTATAGCGGCAAGATCGGTGACGGCCAAGGGACACGTGCACGCAGTGCACGAACTCGAGGCTCGGTGCGTACTCCAGTACCTGAGCAGGATACTTTGAAGCACGGAAGCGTAAGGGGTGATGCCGATGCCTGCTGCTACCAACACTGCCCGCTGCGCCGAAAACACATTACTCGTTGGAGTCCCGTATGGACCATCTAAGTAAATCTATGAATCGAAAAGAAAAGTAAAATGAAATTAACATTTTAACTTTTTTAAAAGTTACGTTAAGTTTTATCAACAATCTCCAAAACTTAAAATAAAACCAAAAGTAAGAATTTTTATCCTATAGTAATTTTATTACTTATTATTCTTGCATTTTTTCATATAAACCTATACAACTTTATCATTAATACTGGATACCCTTCAAACATGTGAAACAGGTCCCACGCATTCTTCATCATTATATCTATGATGTGCCTTCTATTTAGAGTCTCAATCTTGCCGTTGAGAATGAAGGCGTAGTCTTCGAAATACGTAACCATCATTTCATATCTCGGGGGGTTTTTTGTGCTAAGAGATTTCCCCTCCTTTACTGGCAATTCCACACCACAATTTCTATTTATTTTTTCCTTTTTAGGATGTTGCCGGCCAGTAATTTACTTAAGTTGCCCTTTCAGAATGTCTTTGAAATGAAGTTTACTGGAGGAATATCAGTAAAATGCTTGTTTTTCCTGGATTGGCTCGGCTGATCGAATGCAGAAAACCAGAATTTCACGGGCAATTATCCGTTTTCACGTTATGGCGAAGTCCTTACCTACTTGAATCCTTACCATTTAAAACAGATTGATCTGAGAATGTATGTGCGGATTAAGTTAGATTTGTCAGCCGAGAGCCTTGAGCTGAATCTTATCAAACAGGTTTGGAATGAACTGTATGGTCAATACGTCCACAGAACAAAGCCGAACTAATAAAATACCAAACATCACCTGATATTTATAAACATCCAGTGGAGAGCACAGCATAAAGATTGAAGACTGCTCTAAAAGCAGAAGATATTAAACGATACTAAAGAAGTTATCATTTTTGTATAACGTCTTAAATACAAGTGCCCAGAACCCGAATAATAATAACAGGGGACTGTATGATAACATCTGCCGCGATTCATTTGTGTCCTGGAAAATGAGATTCCTTTAGCAAGGTTACTGCGTACATATTTTAATTCTTTAATTATAATATTAATTTCTTTTAAGATACATTTGGATATAAAATATATTTATTTATATAACTCCATTTGTTAGTTCTGAAAACCCATCTGCTGTTTAATTTTAAAGATTAACTTTTGACTGCACTAGAAGCTCTATGTTCGAAAGCAAGCGGTATAGAGTTGCCTATCGTAGATAATGACCGGCTTTTTTCAGTGTTTGTCCCTGTCTTGTTGAAATGTTCGTGACTTCATTGTTATTGATACTGTAATTTTTATGGATCGTGTGTAGGTTTTTCACGGGAGACTGGGCTTTTATTTGATGATTTAAAGTTTGGCTTTGAAGAAGGAGGTAAGTGAGAAGTTGACTGGGTCACAGTGAGGATTAAGATAAGTGAGGATATGGTGCCTGTGGAGAAGTGCCCTAAATAATAAATGTATTTCGCTTTTGAATTTAGCACCGTAAGTTAAAGCGAAAGTGACTAAATGAAAGATTGATTAATATTTTTACAAAATTTCAAAAATTGAAAATTTAATACTAATCAAGATTAAAAAGGTTAAAATATCGTGTAATACGGTAACTCCAAATATCCAAAATTGTGTCTGCTGAGAAATCTTTAAAATTCATCTATTCATTTTCGAGATTTTTATACGTCCATGGATTAATATAACCAATGACTATTTTATATAATTTTTCTTTTTTAAAAAAAATCAAAATCATCCTTTCAAAACAACCTATGATATTGAGTAGAACAATTAAAATCCTAACGATAATAATTACGGGTGTGCCGTAACCACTAGAATTTAGCGTGAATTTTCTTTGAGCACCGAGAGAAGGCATTTAGTAGCACGTCTAAAGTTCTAGATAGATAAAGTATGGACACTCGACCATTTCTGTGCAAAATTCCTTCATAGAGATATCTACAGGAATGCAAGTAATTTTTATAATAACTTTATTATATTAGTATTAATTATATTTTTTCTTGTTTTGCAATGCTGTTGCATAATAACCCGCTATTTGAGCTTTTTGGCATTCCTGTAGATGGAATATTGCACAGAAATGGCGGGAGTGTCCATACTTTATCTATCTAGAACTTTAAGCACATCCAGATTCAGTGGATATAGAACTGACTCTGATTTCTATATCAATTGACTCTAAACACATCATAGCATTACTATTTGATTTTGAGTGCCGCTCGAATTGAGTGCATCGTAATAAATTTTCTTTTGGTCCCATGATTTCTTCATGGCTGAAATACTCGTAATCAAATAATAGACAATTGCATTACTCTATTTAAA
Organism: Rhysida immarginata; assembly: GCA_023313115.1. Taxonomy (NCBI): domain Eukaryota; kingdom Metazoa; phylum Arthropoda; class Chilopoda; order Scolopendromorpha; family Scolopendridae; genus Rhysida; species Rhysida immarginata. The sequence continues at coordinate 288,738 of JAHWFO010080167.1, read as the reverse complement.
ATTAATTAAAAAATAGTAACTCCATTTTAATTAAAGGAAATAGAGATAAAAAAAAATGTAAAAACAATTGATAAATGAAAGTCATCCAATGTGGAGAATACAATTTATGAAGTGGACGGAACACAAATGAAACGAAGGTCTTGTGGAGCTTATTATGTAGATCTGGTTGAAGCAGACGAAACAGGTGAAAAGAAGGTCTTGTGGAGAATTGTTACAAGAAAAACACAGAAAGAAACACAGTAACAGGAGAAGAAGAGCTATGATAAAAGTCCGATCATCAGTAGAACGTTGATAACAATCTTAATAAGACTCTTATATGCATTACTCTATATAACAATTTATACGAAATCTAGAGATTATTTAAAATGTATAGTTAGTTTTTGATATCAGCGGGGATTGATTCGAGGGTATCGAGTTTAAATTGCATACCAAATTTCCGCGGATACCAAAGTCCTTTTATATAAAATAGTTCAGTATTTGCATATAAGGTTGTGTGCACATCCTCCTGCTGCGTGTTCGTCATCTCTAATTGTACAGCAAGAAAAATACCAATTCATTATATCTTTCAGAACTTAATTTTTGAATCGGAATTAGTTCGGTTTGATTCAAACAAATCATTATTATTATTATTAACTCTTATTCCGCGTAGCTGCCGGTTCCTTAAATCGTAATAATTGGTAAGGATGAAAAATTCTGAATGATGATATTTATGATAAAGTTACAACAATTATTAAAAAAAAAGAAGGAAGATTGAATTAAAAGCCAAAGGTTTAGCAGTCTCTATTTTTGTAAATGGCTGAATAGGCAATGTTAGACAGTGCTCTACCGCGGACTAGAAATTAGCCTATTGCTGAATGTATTTTTTAAATCAATTACATTAATTATATGACATTTGGATATAAAAAAATCTCTTTATTAATTTCTAAGTAATTAATTTATTAATAGGAAGACAACTCAAAATAACGCATTGCCGGCTGCTTTGATAAAATTCATGTATTTAATTTACCTGAAATGGGACATCCAAACTTTACCTCATCCATATAAATTAAGAATTGCTCTTAAAATGCATAAGAACCAAATAATTGATGGAAAATTGAAAAAGTATGGTTAGTAAGGACCTAACAGTTTGGAAATAATAATTATAATTAAAGGTTTGATCAGTTAGAATATATTATTAGAGTTTACGTTAGAGAATATATTATCAATATCTGGAATCGTGATCCCTGGTCCTTCCTATGTCACGGAATTTTTTCTGCCGTCTTTCATTCTTAAATATCTCCGAGATTATTAAAACGTTGATTTTTAAATTTAAGATGCCTAAAAATTTATAGTTATAAGATTATGTAACAAGAAACGAAATGCAGTAACCAAGAAACTTTGTTATGAATTTAACATAAAATTTTCTTCATTAAAATTTTTCGTATGTTGATGAATCTTATACAAAAATGAAATTCAAGTATGTAAAAAAAGTGGAACAATGAAATCTCAGTTTTTTTTTTGTTTTTGTTTTTTTAGAAAGCTAAGAACCAGAATGATTACACGTTCAGGAAGTTTTATTTAAATAATTTTTTAAAACTCCAGTGCCAGGATTTTCTCACAGTGTAATGAAATTTTGAATTTTTTATATGAAAATTAAATGGTAAGGCGTAATGATCTCAATCTTTCTGAAAAGAAATTAAAGGAGGAAGATTGAATTTATCCTTTATTATTTAATAACATTATCAGAAAAAAAAACAAAAACGAAACAATATAATCAGCTTTCACTTCACGCGCACTACTGAATATAATAATGATTGGAATAAAAGTATGAAACCCGATGAGGAAAAAAAGAATCATGAATAGGCCTAAGCGCAATGGAAAACAATGGAAGAGTTGGCGTTTGGTCTTCATTTAGAACGTGTGCTTCATTCCTAATGGGATCGAGAGTTTCTCTAGCTCTCCAACTACCTTCCTTTCAGAGCAGCTCATTGGAATGAGTTCACACGGTCCATCTTGGTACCTTATAAGGAGAAAGCCAGTCGTAAGCATCATTCCTTAATCAAGAACGACAACTGGTCTTATGCAATCGAGTTATCTGAATTACATGAATTATCCAAATTACACCAAATCTGCTTTCTGTCTTTACGTTAACCCCAACCGAAAGTCGTTGCTGTAAAAGCAGCAGCCAGCAGGTAAAAAATAGGCAAGAATTAAGAAACATTTCTCTAATGGCATTAATAAATTCAAAAATTATATATCATTAATTAAAAATTTTGCTTTGCACCAAAATCCAAGCTTATGGTTTAAGTGGTGAATTTCTTGTATGATGCACGCCAAATCAAACTTTTCCGTAACCGAATAAAAACCATGACTAAGAGGCGATGATTTCGTAGCAAATTAGCAGGGAGGGGGAAAATGAAAATTATAATGGAAAAAAGAGTCTGGAAAACAGGATTTTATCTAATTCTAGCGACGTGTGACTGACATTCAAAATTAAAGAAGGGAAATGAAGAGAGGAAAAATACAGGCGTTTGGCTTTGCTGATGTCTTAATCATCATCTTAAAGTATCCTGTTTGTTCCAGAAAATTTAATTAAATGTTATTTTAAACTGTTTAAAATAGAGTTCTATTAATTTAATAGAAGTTGATGAATAGTTTTTAACACGCACAGAACCCTTAACACCTAATTTATTTCAACTTCGACTTTAAATTAAAGAAATTCCGCTTAAGTAGTATTGCGAGAATTATAATTTTCGTCTACGTTTTTCTTAATCTTTATTTTTTAAATCTTAGATAATAATAAAGATACAATACCTCTTTATTACTTCAAATTATTTAAGTAAAAAGACCAATTTAGTATAACCGATGTTAATTTGTAATTGTCTTAGTTCGCACTTTTAAACAATTAACATTGAAATTGAAATTAATTATTATTATTAGATTACTGTTAATATTATTAACTGAGCAGTACATTTTATTATCTAATTTTATTAATAATTATTATCTTCCATATAAAATAAAATATCTGTGGGGAGTATATGTTGTTCCTAACGTCCTTCTGTCAAAGTTATTCTACATTCATTACGCAAAAGTTTGATAACATAGAATATAAACTTACATGTATACAAAACCATACAGAGAGCCACACAAGCCTTATAGTAAGGAAATTCCTACATCCAGACATTAATGCTTCATTTGAGCTCGCTGAAATGTCTCGACCTGGTACAGTCAACCGTTGACAACGAGAACCCTGAAGCGGCCAGTCTATTGATGAAAATGGGTGAGCAGACTAGGGAGGGACGTAGGCTGTTCTTCGCTTATGTGAAGTGAGTCACGAAGAAACCATTTCGCTCTTTCTCTCTCTCTCTCTTTCTCTCTCCATTCTCACCCATTTTCATCAATGGACTGGCCGCGTCAGGGGTCTCGTAGTCAACGGTTGACTCACACGGCCTCATGGAGCTATGGATTCTAAGATATGAGGTCCATGCATAAGTCCATGCTCTGGAGTGGGCAAATTGAAATTAATGTTTTTTCTTTATAGAAAAACGTAAACTGATATTTACTACATCCGTGTGACTCTACTTCTCTATTCAGATAATTTGTTATCGGTTGGATATTACAAGAGAGAATTTGTCAGTTTTTTTTTATAGTTGGGCAGTTGTCCTCAGGGTAACATTCTGAAACGACTGAATATCATTCCATCTATTTCCGCATATGGTCTCCCACGCTGTCTTGCTGTAGAGAAGGATAATCCGAATAATCGTCATGTACAGGATTGTTGTCGATGCCAAGGGCATTGGGGCTTGGCCCTATTTTGGACTTGCCTTTGTGATTTGGCTTCCGGACTCGATTTTTCCAAAGCGAAAGCAACAACAACAACAAAACCATAAACAATTTCCCTCGTGTGGCCTTCTGTACGTGTGAAAGGGATAACATCTTAGAGTGATATACAATACTTTTATAAAAATGCTGAGGGTGTAGATCGCCCCTAGGGATGATGAGCAGACTAGCTTATCCGACGGCCTGCTGATGACGGAGATGGCTATCAATATCATCCATATCGTTGATTACTATGGATATTTACTAGTAAAATAGATTATATTGGGTCGGTGGTCACCCGGGTTACCAACATCCACGGGTTAGGCAGAAGCTCACGTTCGAAAAATATGCCACATTCTTCCATGGCCCATCATGTTTGGTTCTCAGAGATGGGGACATCATGTTGAAAGATCAGAAACACATTGTTGCTATGGAAACGATGACGTTTACAAATATACAGGATTTAAACAAGCCATACGTACTGAACACCACGTTATTAAACGCTCTTAAATTTCAAAAATTTAACCAAGGGCCACCAACACTTATGCTATCTTACAATTACTCTACTCCTTTGGGGTCATACAGAGAACACAAATAGACTTTGAGGGACTTGAAAGTAAAACACGGAAGCTGCAGGGTATTTTTAGATTCCTGGAAAGTTTGAACTTAGCGGACTTAAACACATTTTCAAAAACACTTTACTTAGATGCTTTTCATGAATCATGGCAATTATTATCTCTTCTAAACATATGATAAATACAGTACATTTAGTATATACTTTCGAAAATCTCTCCTTGAATACTTAAAAATATCAGCAGCAGTGGCAGAGTTCCTAGGTAATCTTACAAACATTTATTATGTTGCCGATATGTTCAAAGATGGAAGAAGTAAAGTATAGTAGTGGTCATACAGGGTGATTCAGTCAATTTCTGACCATTTCAGTACTATGATTTATTGACCCATTAATGTTTACAAACTTAGCATTTCAGTATGATATTTTAGGCAGTTCGGAGTTTTTATTCCCGTGGAAAAGTCTTGATGATAAGCTCAATGTGGCCACCACGAACGTTTTGAACTGCTCGCAGCCGAATGGTGAAGTTGTTCATAACTCTATCTAGGATTTCTGCATCCACAAGGGTGCAGCAGTCGACGATGCTTTGTCGCAGCTGGTCTTGGGTTCTTGGTGCTGTAGTGAACACACTGTCTTTAAGGAACCCCCAGAGATAAAAATCACATGGGTTTAGGTCAGGACTCGTAGGGGGCCAAAGAAAACCACCCCCGAATCGTTCTGGAAACCTGTTTGAAATGACACGATTTCCGAATTTCTGATTGAGAAAGTCTAGCACTTCATTAGTGGTGTGAGGCCTAGCCCCATCCTGTTGAAACCATTGATGTCGAAGCGGTATACGCCTCCTTCGCAGCTCGGGATGAAGAAGGTTTCCAACATGTTAAGGTAATTATTTTTCAATTGAAAAATCATTACCTATGCTTGGAGACGCTTCTCCAGTTAATAATTATTATTATTTACATGTTAAGGTAAGCCTGTGACGTTACGGTGCTCTCAAAAAAGAACGGACCAATGATGCATCTTTTGGAAATCGCGCACCAAGCCATAACCTTTCGTGGATGAAGAGGTGACTTATGGATTTCATGAGGGTGCTGGAACCCCAAAAACGAACGTTGTGTTTATTAAGACAGATGGAAAAAGGCCTCATCTGATACCCATAGATTGTCCACAGTGTCCTGATTGGCTTCCATTTCTGCTCCAAACTCCATTGCAAATTGTTGTCGCTTCTGTCTTCCATTGTCTGTTAACTCTTGATAAACATGGATCTTATACGGGAACAGGTGTAAATCCTTTCTCAAAATTCGCCACGTCGTGGTATACGACAGCCCTTCTTCAATGGATAAGCGGCGAACAGATTTTTTGGTAGGGGATTCGACCAACCCTGTGCGAACATTTTCGATAACTTCGGCCGTTCGAAGACGAGCTTCGCTCCCGCCTTCTTTCTTGCCTTTAACACATCCAGTGGCACGAAATTGCTTGACAAAATCCATGATTGCTTGCCTGCCTGGTGCGTCTCGAAACTTATACTCCTTCCGGAACTTTCTTTGCACGGTTACAGGTGATTTTGTCTCGAAATACCATTCGACAACCTTGCATTTCTGCTCTGTTGATAAAACGGGCGCCATTTTTCAACAATACGATTTTCATGCAGCGCCGTTGCAACACCAACTATTTAGAAATTCGATATGGCGCTCATATTCTTTCAATTGTTTATCCCTAATGCACGTCATTCGAGTGAAATGGTCAGAAATTGACTGAATCACCCGGTATGTAAAAATAGCATTTCACCGTAGAAGAAATGAGCGGAGTATAATGCAGAGCTATGCGAAGCACTGAACGATGGCATAATCTTGCATATAAGGCTAGTCCTTATCCATCAACTCCCTAATTCATCCGACGTAAGTCCATGCAACTAGGATTAAGTCCTTAGATTGAAAAAGCTATTGAGAGGAACGCTTTGGAAACGAAGACGTTTTAATGGCATTTTGGCGAAAGGTGTCACGGTATTCATAGCGTTGCAGACATGTGCTGACGGTATTCATAGCCATCCGCACCGCTAGCAATGTGCGGTGGACAGCATGGAAGACTACTTTGAAGGGTGTCAGATTATTTAAAGCTCAGTTACTTATCGGATGTTCTAGATATTTCTTTACTAAACTTTACTTTCACTTGTTTTTTGTTCCCCTTCTGACAAAGATCTCATCTGGTGATGATACTTAGGATAAACTTTCAAATGTATATACTAAATGCGCTCTGTTTACAGACGTTTAGAAGAAATATAATACAAGTATTACCATGAATTATGAAATGCCTTTCACAATTTTTAGTTCCTTGTTTAGGTATTGAATATATCATTTGAATAAATTCCTGTATTGCACATAGGAATTAAATAATTGATTGGTCTCTTTTGCAATGCCTAATTTTATTATAAGGACTAACAATCGTTTCGGAGATCTTTGCCATTTTCAAAGTCAAGGAATTAGAAAGCTTTTAAATTTAACAATATCATATATATAAATCTTTGTAATTCCTTGACTTTGAAAATATTTACAATAAAATTAAGTATTGCAAAAAAAGACCAATCAATTATTTAATTTTAGGAATTGAACTATTAAGCTTTTACTGGTTTTACGACTGTAGCACGTACCGAAAATTTTACTTAGGAATACAACTAGGAAAAGGGACTCCAAGAACACATGAAAGCAAATAAATCTGGAACAAATATCGATGAAATAGAACATAATTTGGGAACAATAGAAGAAATCAACCAAGTAATTACAAAAGCCAAATAACAAATTAGTAGATATCATGGATAAAAATACAAGTGAGATAACGTTATCAAAATCATGGAGTTCATCGAAATTTTCAAAGCAACCAGAACAGACAAGGCCAAATAAAGACCAAGCAAATAGCTTCATTCCTTCGCGGAAGTCGTTTTGATATCTTGTATCATTATTACTTACTCGAGTTATTACTTAATGGGTCTAAAAGACACACCGACATAATAATAATGTAAATAAAATAGGCTTTATTTTTTGATTGCCTTCAACACATTCTACAAACCCATATTGGTACTTTAATTCAAATATTTCTGCGCAAGAGAGGCACTAACCAACTGTACTATATTTTTACTACCATAATTGATAAGCAATATTCTACAACATGGGCTATTATAATAGACTATACTGTCAACATGATTAGTCATTTGCCCGGAATGAAGATTGAAAAGTTTAAAATCTCATAAAAAATATAAGGAAAGATATTAAAAAAATCTTCTCATGTCTTAATTAATATGAGTTTCTTTCCTTCATATGTTTTTTTATGAGTATTTTTGCTCTTCAAAGTGTTTTGATCATTTTAACGGCCACGTCTCCTATCTTCTCTCATAAATGTCTCCGCGTTATAAATGTAAAAACCTTGTAGATTTATAACGTTAGCTACTCTATTTAAATGCAGATAACCATACGTAAATCTATTTATCGTCTTCAGTAGTCTTTTCGACCCACACCATTTCCTAAAAAACTTTTTAATGGTAAAAGTTCAATGCACTCAAGCAGTTTTCAAAACGTGTTCTCAAAATCCAAGAGAAACAAGATCTAGAAATGAAATGGAAAGTAAAACTATCCAAAATATTTTAATGTTTATACGCGAAGTATGACCAAACATATTATAAATGTTCCAAGGAAACAAGTCAGACTTTATATAATATACATAAAAACATCAAGGAGGTTTATTCCAGACAAAAAAAAATTATAAAAATTCCTTTTAACAAAGGCTGAAGCTATTCTTCATATAGAGTATATTCTCTTTATGGTTGCATTTCTTTTATTACCTAAGAATTTTTTTATTTTGGAACAGAATATTATTATTCTTGAAAAAATAGGAAAGAACTACGTATCTGCTCTAATCAAGCCCAAAAGACATGTAAATAACGTAATGCTTTCATGTCTTCAATGGCGCAATTGGTTAGCGCGTCAACGAAATGAGCTGAAGGTTCCTGGTTCAAATCTGGGCGGTGGAATTTTCTTTTCCCTATTTTTCATCAATAATTTAACATCTGAAGTATGGCATATAATAAAACCCTCATGGAGCCATCTTGAGTTTTCTTTAAAAAATATTATTAGAACCGATAGGTACTTATGTTTTCACAATGTGCGCCTGTCCGTAAGTCTGTCTCTCTGTCTGTCTGTTGGTGCTCTAGCGTTCGAACGCTTCCGAATTTTCGACTTCCGTTTTCGCCATTCGACAACTTAGAGAAAACGAAAGACTGAGTTCGTTGGTGGAAAAAAATAGGTGAACTACTTCCGGTTCAAAAGGTCCCAAATAAGAGAGGGGACCACATTTTTCACTATACAATTACATGTATAAATGGCCTGTGCACTGATCAATGCTGTTCTCTCTTTGGCATTCCATAGCTAAAGCAGAGAAAAGGCCTGTGAATTAAGTGAAGATACGTGATGGTCTTCCTTGTTGGTCAATATCAGTCAAAACTGGTTCAATGGTCTGTGGTTTAGTGGTACCATTATGGTCCACTGGAAACTTTCAATGCTAAGATATAGCATGTATTACAAGAAACAGCTTGGAATAACATATCATGATTGAATATTTACGTAAAATTAATGATAGTCGAAATAGGTTCAATGGTAGGCCTATGTGGTTTCATGGAACCATTACAGTTCAGTGAAAACTTTCAAAGCTCAGATATGGAATGTACTATATCAAACAACTTGGAATGATGTTTCATGAATGAATATAATATAAAATTAATGATAGTCGAAATTGGCTCAAACGCACCTGGTTTAGTGGAACCATTATGGTTCATTGTAAACTTTCAATGGAAACATACAGCAGATCATATATCAAACAACTTGGAATGATGTGTCATGAATGAATATATCGGAAAATTAATGACAGACGAAATTGGTTTAAAGATACACGCTTTAGGGGTATCATTTTCGCCCATTGGAAACTTTCAATGCTAAAATATGGCACGTAGTATATTAAACAAATTGGAAGGATGTGCCATGAATGAATATATCGTAAAATTAATGATAATCGAAATTTGTTCAATGATATGTGGTTTAATGGAACCATTAGGGTCCATTGGAACTTTCAAAGCTCAGATATGGCATGTAATATATCAAACGATTTGGAATGAGGTGTCATGAATGAATATATTGTAAAGTTAATGATAATCGAAATTGGTTCAAAGGTACGTGGTTTAGTTTAACCATTATGGTCCATTTGATACTTTTTTATTTTATTTATTTATGAATTGGGATGCAATACGTCCATTCAGGGCCTGTACGGCCAGAGGCCGACGAGTTGGGTCCCTGGATGGACTTGGATTCACGACTTTCACCCACTTTCATTTTGTCACAAGAAAAATTTTGTTGGCCAGTGTTATCAGCAGTTAATTTGTGTTAGGCATATTTTAACAATAGCTAGTAGGTAATAATTCCTTCAATGGTACATGCTTACGTAGAAAGGCGTTGGCAATAGTTTATGAAGAAAGAATTGACCCTTACACAGAACGCTTCAACAATTAACGCTTACTTCATTAAAAAGGAATGCTTACCAATTAAAGGAGTCTTATACGTTCTAATCTATAAAGAGAATTGCTTCTTTCTCCATTTAACTTTTCAGGTAATTTTATTCAGTTTGGAACTATACATTTCTCTTAAAAGTATGCCTTGCTTAGCAACCAGAGGCTTCCTTAGCAACCTCATCTAATTCCTAACAACGAAAGGCTTCTTTAGAAATCAAATGGTTTCCTTTTCATTCTCGAATACTTTAAAATCCTATCGGTCCTGAGCATTTCGGTTGCCTGACTTGTTATTATTAGTGTTAAAACCACCTGGAGAGATTTTTCTAACACTAAAATCTGCCTAAAGAATATGAGAACTTAGTGATGAGATTGAAGAATCATTAACAAAAATTCAAGGCGCTAATGAAATTTAGAGACAAATTTAGAGTACATGCCTTCATCTGGTAACTGTCGCAAAGTTTTTATGATGTATCGTGTTATGACCTTGAAGGCCCCCAACCATTACCTTTCCTCTTCCTTACGTAAAAATTAATGTCGCCTGTTCGCGAAATGATGACGGGCCTTGGTAAGACTTACCACACAATTTCAATGATACGACGGTTAACAAAGATGTCAGCCAGATACAAAATTCACTGAATATCTCGTATGTTCAAAGGTTGAGCTTAGAAATTTAGCGTTATCCTAAATTTATTTTCAAACGACATCATTGAAATCCTCGCGAAATATGAGATCTCATGCCAAGTTTTTGATTTACAATATTCTTTAAATTTTTGAAGAAAAAATATGCATGCATAATACCAGTTATTTTTTATAAAACTCTTTTTGATGCCATACAACATGCATGGTTGTAAAACATGCGCACTACTAAAGAGAGATAGTGAACGAATTAAGACACTGGAAAGAGAATAAGAAATAAAGTGCTGAGAAAAGTGGGAGAAGAAAAAGAAAAAGAAATTGGATAGGGCTTGCATTAAGGAGGGACTGTTTGCTGAAGGAAATGATAGAAGGCACCGTGGAAGAAAGGACATAAAGATGAAGGAGATTAAAGATGACTGACTTGCTGAAGAAAAGAGGACGGTGTGGAGAGATGAAAATTAGAGAAAGATGGAGGAGAGGCATTTAGGACCTGCTTAATTAGAAAACTGATGATGATGTAATATTTACAACGTTCTTAGGTCTTTGTTTCTTATGATGTACCTTAGGTTTTTTATTTCTTACAGGTATGCCGATTTTCTCATAACCCCACTTTTCAATCTGATGATTGATGGTCTAAATAAAACAGAAATTTGAGAATTTAAGGAAAGTTGAAGTACCACTAATTTATCTAGAAATTAACGGACATGATATGAGAATCTTAATGAGGAAGGCTAGCACAAATTTCACAGCCGAAATTTTTTTCTAAAGAGAGGACCTATAATCATAGGAAACGTGTAAAAAACACATCACTGCATTGCAAACCAGTTTTACAGTCTTAGATGGTGGCCAGTCAATTACGATAATGTAAAAAAATGTAAAAAAAAAAAAAAAAAAAAAAAAAAAAGGCTTGCGTTGAATCTACTAATTTTCTAACTCTATATTATGCATGCAGGATAACTCTAGGGCCAGGAAATTCCTTGTCTTTAAAATATAAGAAAAAAATCACTGGATGATTACTAGACATGTGTTTACTTTCTAGTATGTCAGAAAAAATCATTCACGCTCTCACCTATTATTCGATTTTGTATTTTCAAAGCATGAGAAAGTTATCTGAACAAATGTGTAAAACGGAGCTGTAAATTTTGTAAGGAACGCTTATGAACTATAATTATAATACAAGCTTAAAATGTTTATGATGAGATGCTGTTGGCACTCACATAAATTGTTCTTATTAAAGGGTTATAAGCAGCCTTAAATACTATCGAGATGGCACCGAAATGAAGAACCAAATGTCGAATACGTTAAACTTAACGGGCCGAGAGAGCTCCGTCCTGTTAAACTTAACTTATTATTCCGGCCGAGTCAGATGTCTACATTTCTCAAAAAATAGCTGCAAACGAGCGTTCTTTTAAATCTTTTAATATTTGACAGAATATGATTGTATTATATCTCGAAGTACAACTGGAAACTCTTGAATTGCATATCTGCCGCCCTCGAACACATACGTAATTGTATCATCAGTACAGAAGAATTTCACTGCCAAACAATTTAATTGAAGACAATCATAATGAGAACAAAGAAAGAGGAAAAAGAAGAAAAATGAATAAAATCATATACGACGCGTATATCTTTCATTAAAAGCACATGTACAACTTAAGTCATTCACATCTGCTTAATGTGTGTCTCTAATGAGTTTTGAGAGTTAGCTTTCATTCATTAATTTAAAGCAGTGCCATTGCTTAAAAAAGAAAAGACTTTCAAATGCAATTTTGTTAATAATTTTTAATCATCATCTTGATTTATAGTTTAGTCATTTTTGTAGATGTATTCTGGATCTTTTTTATCTAAAAAAAATAATCTCCAAACATTTACGAAAGAGTAAAAGAATACTTTGTTGTAAACTATTTGCTGGATTTATGTATTGTTCCAGTAAGAATATAAAATTTCATTAACCATTATAAATTAAACCGATGTTGATTTTTTTTTCTTTTAGTCTGGGTGAGTGATCGTTTAACAATGTAGTAGAAAGTTGAAATTATCTTTGAATTATTAAAGGTCATTAAAGAATACGTAACAAAATAAGTCTCTCATTTAAGAATAAAGCAAATTTAAATCCTTAATTTTCATTTCAGTCAGAAAATGTTTTCTCATAGTTAGCTGTAGGTTAATGGTAACAAAGATGCCAGGCTAGAAACAGCAAAGGAAATTCGGCGAAATAATACCGGTAGTTAGACGATAATATGCTTTTTATCGTCAATATTTATAAGCAAAAACCACATATCCATTAGCATTTTATAGCCTATTTACTTTTTATAACTCTCCAAATATCACCTTATTGACAGTGTGCTTATGACTTCCTTTCGTAAGAGAAAGGAAAAAAAATTTAACAGTGATGTCAGTAGTTTTTATAACAAGAGCCATTTTCCGGCTTAAGCTTTTTATTTACTCTCCTTTTTTTTATTTTTCGTGAGTAAGCACGATTCCGTTGGTAGCTTTCATCCTTATATGCAAACAATTTGTTACAGTTATTAGTTCACGCAAGAAAACAAACTCTCATTAAATCCAGATTAAGTATACTTAATGCGTTCACTTTTCTTTGCGAATGAATAATAAAAACGAGCTTAAAATTAATGACAATAGAGTCATAACTTCTTCCTTTATAGCCAGGCACTTCAACAGCATCATAAATAAATGAAAAATAGATCAAATCAAAATTCCTTTGGAATTATTTTGGCTAAGTTTGGTTCTTCTTTTATTTTAGTTCTCTCTACGATGATTGATCGTAATATTAACGATTATATTGATTTTTAGTGTTAAATTCTTACTACTATACAGACACTTTAAAGTAACCTTTCTTTAATATTATAAACAGGAAAAATCTGCTGAAAATATTTATTTTTTAACCTTTGGTGCCAAAGGAAGTTTAGAGTGAAAGATTTTCCCTCTTCTTTTTTCTTGCTTGAACTCATTATTTATAGATTTCTCAGAAAGGAGAAAGAACTTAAAATTTTAATTCGAATGTGCTTTCTTTCCTTCATACTTTTATGTTAATATTTCTATGGATTAAAAAGTTATTGATTGCGAACAGTATGAACTAATAATAAAATAAAAATATTTTACTCTATTTTATTTTTTAAATGTAAAAGTGGTAATTTACATGCCCTTTCAGTATCAAAATCCGTAAAAAAGGTTAAAAATTTTTTTTTTTTACTTTAATTTTTAATTTTTAAATACCAACACTAAATTATCCACTTTGAGCACAGGAAAATAAATATTAGATTATGACTAACTTTTTTTGGATCAAGAATTCTAACAATAAGATAACTTGCATTATATATTAGCATATTGATCAGTTACGTCTCACGAGGAAAAGACAGAATGAGCAATTCCGTAAACAGAGTCATACAAATATAAAGTTTTAAGGCACGTCAAAAAAAAATTATAAATACTTTATAAACTTTTTAAATAAAGACAAATAAATACTTTGACTTTAATAAATAAATACTTTATAAACTTTTTAACTCTCGAAAGACAAATATTATTTTCTTGCCCACAGAAAAATGATCTGTTCAAGTAAAAAAAGAAAATAATAAAGTAATAGAACATTAATGGTCAAAAAATCTCGAATCCAGCAATCAATCTCTTTTTTCATGTTATTATTATTATTATTATTATTATTATTATTATTATTATTATTATTATAACGAGTTTACCAGAAAGTAAGCTCAATTGTTGGCGTCAGTGTAAAAACAAGTTAGTTGTTTTCTAAAATGATAACATGATATTGTACATGCGATAGCTTTACAGTCAAGACCAAGACAACGCAAATCGAACGGGAGATCATTCCAATATTTGATGCATTGTAAGGGAAATGCTGATCAAGAAAATTTGATGTCACATGTGGTACCAGAATTTTCCCATACATATTCTTACGATGTTTTTCTGTAATACACAGCCATGATCTTATAAACGCAGCGGGGTGGTTTTCACTACGCATCGAATCTGCCAATTCTGCGACCATGCCACTTTTCCGGATTGTCTCTATAATCGGTATTTTAAACATTGAGCAACATCTTGTTATCGATTCATACTTAGTTAATCCAAAAGCTGTTCGGATGACCTTATTATAAGTAACTGTTATTCGTTGTAAATTCGTTTTTTGAGCTTCCCCAAAAGATAACACTATAATCTAATATTGGCCTTATAACAGCATGGATTAGTCTAGCCATTTCATAATAAGAAAGATACGGGCGAATGCGTTTTATCAAGTATGTTTTTCGATGCAAATTAACTACATGTATAATAATATCGGTCAAGGTACCAAAGTTCATCCTGGTATCAAACGTTATTCCCAAAACCTTAATGGTGTCTTGGGTTGGACTTTTCCTATAAGCAATAAACTGTTTTGTTTTATTTTAGATATAAATGAAATAAAACTAAAGGAAGCCCTTTCTTATCTTAAACATTGAACTCGTATAACGATTCAATCAAGAAGAACAGAAATTCATGTAGAGTAATTGTCAATATCGGCGTTTGAGTTATATTTTATAACATCATCCTATAATTAAGTTTAAACGAAGTGAATTTTATGCCGACGCATGTTGTATTGATTTCCTGAGATGATAATTTGTTTCCCTGTTGTTCGCATTCTGCGACGAAAATTCGTATAATTATTTTGCATATGACGTGATCAAATTTTTAAGAACAAAACCCTTCCTTGTGTGGATGATATCTTTTCAAGCCATTTAGCATACGCATGGCTTGCCTACATTTAAATAGGAAAATGGTACCCCCATTAATTAACACAGCTTTTGCGTTTATAAAAAAATATTATATCATTATTTAAATGTTTTTAATGTATTTTTTCTTTTTAATGCAGACTTCGCCGTCTTTCACATGCACATCATTAAAGTAAATAGAGCAGAGCCTTGCTTTGCATAACATAAAGTTTGTTTTGATTAAGTAGAAATTTAAAAATATTTACAGTTTGCTTACGTACATTATACACTAACATGTAACAAATGAAATTAACTTATTTACACTTCATATTGATTCAAGAGGAATCCGTTCTGGTTTCAACAGCAGTTTTGATCTACAGAAAGGTAGAACAATGCGGCCTATTTAAAGAATTTTTCTCTTTTCTATATTCGCTTGCCGTATTCTTTCGAAGGGTAATTCAATCTGTTCTAACATTTACTTCTACACTTTGTGTTCTACACTTAAAGTTTAATTCAGAATATAAATTCTCGGTCTTTCATTTGCTAATGAAGGAGGCATAGCCCCCGAAATGAACATTCGAATCATTAAAAATATGTCTGTATGCAAGTGGTTTACACGGTTGCTATAGATTATTTACTCGATTTCAAAATCTGTAGTTCTTTATTAATACTTTGGATATTACACACGTGGATATAATTGATACATGGAAAAAAAACGTAAACTCGACCAGTTTGCATCGTGACACCAGTTGGAAGCATGAGTGCAGTGGCTTTACAAAATGGCGACAAAGCAGGTACAGTATCTATGATTGGAACACCTATCTGCCGCTAGGTGTTTAATTGTGAAACCTGCTTGAGGAATAGTTTAGTAAGTACTGTTAAGCTTTGTTATACACAGAATGAGGCATTTATCTCCAGATATCGAAATGTTTCTAGAAATAGGCATCGTTAAAAATCATTCTTTATAACCGAACTTCTTCATATCAAAGGGCGCTATCATAGCGTAATCGGATAATATCGGGTTGACTTCATTTTCTTAAATGTGGATCCCCATTTTTATTGCATATTCGGATTCTACGCCAAAAGTACCTAGGGATTTATCCAAAACATTTTTTCGAATACTAAAAAATTCGTATGTTATAAGCGTTTGGAATTAAGTTATAAGTCGTCACTCTATGGAACGGAATAATATACAGCATAGTCCAACAGTATTTCTTCATCCATGCCAACAGACATATCACGAGAATCGCTCCTCCTGCTCCGCTCATGACGTTGGCTGAGTTCAATAGGCAATCAACGGTTGCCTTAGGTTCTTTATTTGTCGGTAATATTTCCTGTCTAAAGTGTGCTTTATCAAGGCCTCCTAGATAACAAGGCCCGGACAGCTCGAGCATGATGGGAACGGTCATGTGATCAAAGGAGGGAAGGTTGATGCTGACGATGAAGGCGATACTCGATCTTTTGCTGAGCTTACGTGCGGATACAGATCATTTTATCATTCAGCATGAACTATTTAATATAAATCTTTAACAAAATATTGTAAAGTAAGCATGGATTGCTAATATATTCTTCAAGTAGGCATAAAAATTTATTTTATTTTGTTTCTATTCATCTAAGTCACTGACGACGTTTGTAAGCGATCCTTCATGTTTACAAAAAAAAAAAACATGTAGATCATGTTCAAGCGATAGCGACACTCAAATTTGACGAAAATCATTTGCATTAAATTAATTGTTCATTCCGAAAGTTTGAATAACATTTTAGAAGATTCAAAATAAAAGAAATTACAATCGCAGTCACTTAAAACATATTGTAGACAGATTAAAACAGAATAAACATCGAAGCATTAGATCCAGTGAATTAGGCCTAACTATAAGTATATTGAATGAATTATCTGCTATTTGCATATTACCGTACTAACATTTATAAATAAAACAAATGTTCACATATAAACAGTTATAATTAAAATTTGGAGTTAGCCTATATCCTTTGTAGTTTTTCAAGTACATATTAAGCTCTATTTTTCTAGATCAGGAAGCTTGAACTGGAATTAAATTCAGCTACAAATCAAAATTTTTTTTATTAAATTTAATAATTTAAATATTAAAGTCTACAGTATTTTCAAAATACACTAGAAAATACCTACAATATTTTTAAAACAAAAATGTCTATTGATGTTTTCCTTTAATTAGCCACGAGCTCTTTTTTTCTTCCTTGTATTGTTTTCTCGCTGCCCTCATTCCCTCCTTTTGTGACGTCATCAGCGCATAGTGTCCGGGCCTTGTTATCTAGGAGGCCTTGGCTTTATTCACCACGTGCTCAAGCAATACGTCACACAAGAAAGTATTGTGAGTCTTCTGAGGAAAATTAATTAACCTCAGTACAGTGAGTCTTACGACTTTTCACCTTGACGTACGACGTTTCGCACTTACGACATAAAAAAGCGGTTTTCTTGAGATTTTTCCTTGAAAAAATGCTCCAACTTACGACACTTTCCGGGAACCAATTAGTGTCGTAAGTCGAGGACTCACTATAATTCATTTTGCCTCAATGCGAGACTCTAATTTACTCCAGCTGGTTTCAATGGTAGTTCTCATGATTCGATGGTCGGAGTATATGTTTACACGTTGTTCTGTTACTTTTTCTAAATAAGTAAAATAATTTCATTCATTTAGAATTACCCTGTACTTTAGAAAGATAGTAACCGTAAGATATTTCCATTCCTGTAGTATTTACGAGGGTGAATCAGGCTAAAGTTAGAAAATAGGATTTATAATATTAGAAAATGAAACGAACCTCAACAAAATTGATAATGTCATTTTTAATATATTTACGCACACTGAATCCACTTGCACCACCTGCTTGCACTTCCTGCAACACAGGTGTCTTTCCGTTTAGGCCAAAGTACATTCTATACGAAAGCGAGCCTTGTTGTAAACTAACTTACACATACAGTCTCCACCGTATACTTCAGATAGCTGTCGATGGATTTCTGTTGGGTTCTCACCTTTAGCGTATGCAAAACGGACGACTGCCGCACTTCTTTCTTAGCATGTGTAGAAGCACTCATCAGAGAACGATATACACAGAGATGGTATCATATTCATTCGTGTATTCTTTAGTATTGGTCTCATTTATCCACGTTTTCTAACTTTAGCTTGACTCTCCCTCCTAATTTCTCTCTTTATTGACTCATTAAATGCAATGAAAAATGCACTTGATAACATTTACTTTTAGAAGGATCTTTTAGAATTTTTCTTTACCTCTACTTCAGGATATTTCCCCCTGATTTCTATCCTCGTTTCGTTCTTTTCTTTGATCGCTTCTACCATATATTTTCCCTGGCTGCGAAAGAAGGTGAACGGAGAACGTAGTCGCAACACAGACGGCACCTCCGTGACAATATCGTTGTTATTGTTGCCTATGAATCGCCATTTCAAGTCCTCTACGGTGAACAAAGGCTCCGATGATAGTGAATAGGAGGAACCAGCGCGTGATGCGAAAAACTCAAACACACTATTGGTCCATTCACCGACAGCACGAACATGCAATGACAAGAGACCTGGAATATTTAACAAGGAAAAGAATTATTCGTTATGAATAACTACATGTCTAAAGAAATTATATATTTAAAAATATAGTGCTTTATAAGTTGGATTTCATTAATTTGCTTTTTAAGATAGCATTGCATTAATTACTTAACTGTTTCATAAAAACACTTTAAGCTTCTAATATCTAAAACTATAGGGGGTTGGATAAAATAATGTGAACACCAGAGAAACGTAACCTCAGAGAAAAGTTACAAATTGTTTATTAATAAGGTGTTGGACCTCCTTTTGCCTTGAGTACAGCTTCTAACCTTCTTGGAATTGATTCAAATCCTTGTATAGTCTCTATTGGGATTTTGTACCACCTGAGCTGAGTAATCAAACAATTTGCCAATTGCTGAAGGGATGAAGGGGGAGGAAATCTGCTCCTGAGTTGCCTCTCCAAAACTGACCAAACTGGTTCGATTATATTCAAATCAGGCGATTGAGCGGGCCATGGAAGATGCTGCACTTCGCATCGTGCTCTTCAAATCAAGATTTCACAATTCTGATAGTGTGTATGGATGCATTGTTATCTTGAAAAGTCAAGGAACAAAATCTGGATCACGGGATGGACCTGGTCGCGTCAAATATCGCAGTAATTCGGCCACTGAGGGTAGTAATTGGACAAACTGAATAATAATAAATGGTCCCTCAAACCATTACAGATCCGCCACCGTGTTTTACTGTAGCAATGAGACAATCCGGACGGTAGGCTTCTTTGGGGCTTCTCCAAACGTAAATTCGCCCCGATGTTGGAAATAATATGAAGGATGATTCATCCGATCATATCACTCTTTTTCAGTCATCGGGTGTCCAGGCTTTTCACCACCTGACATGTGCTTGGACTGTGATGAAAGGTCTTTCATTTGCAACTCTTCCATGAATATCGTGAAACTCTCTGCAAATTGCTTTTACCGAAATGGGGTGTTCGAGGTGGGTATTAAGTTCTGCAGTCACTTTTGTTGCAGCAGTTTTTGGGTATTTTCACACAATCCTTGTTAGTGCTCGACGGTCTGTATCATTCAGTATTGTTTCCGCCCACTATTCCTTTTCGCCGATGACGTCTTACCGTGTTTTTGGTTCACACTTATAACATTGGAGACTGCCGCTCTTGAAACGTTCAACAATGTCGCTGTTCGGGACACGGAAGCGCCTGCTAAACGGGCACCAACGATCTGCCCCCTTTCTAAGTCATGAGGTCACAAATTTCAGGAAGCACTTATTGCAAACTACAACTGCACAGAACTTGTATTATACTGAAACGTAACACAGAAGGTGTAGAGAATTGATTTTAATACGTGAGACATGCAAATTTCTATGAGCTTTCTCAAACGTCACGATTATTTGGACGATCCTATTTTGAGCGGGTGTTCACATTATTTTGTCCAACCCCTGTATACAATGTATACATAAATCATACTGATTGACGGGCTTCAAAAATACAGTACAAATTGCCAATTAGTGATCGTCATTTGAAAAAAGAAATTTAACGACTTAAACGATTACTAGTATAATTTTGTGCAATACCATCTATCAGTCGCGGAATATGCACCTCTTCAATGATGCAATAGAATACGCGAAGTATGCAACATTTGATGATCTCATAATTTCGTGTTTTAACGATGCAGCTGAGCAGAAGCTTGCAGGAATCGACTAACGAGTTATACATTTCGGGAAACCTAGCTGGCCCTGGAAGCACTAGCCCCTTGCGCTCGAGAGATATTAGCAAATGTGATCGACTGTTTTTTTGTTGGTAAACGGTTCTGAGATAGCACTCAAAAATGGTAATTTTAAAAAGCACACCTTATCTGCGGGCTGGTGTGGAGTTCACGACTCACATTTTGTGATGCTGTAGCTTTTAATTGTATATACCCGTCTATTGAAGATAACGTTGGTAATAAACAACAAAAGCCAGAAACTGTGGACACCAGTATACTAATTAAAGGAACACTGAAAACACTAATCCACATGATAATTTTTATTGACTCAGATGTACCTTTCGGAAACCAAATTTCCTTCATCAGTGAGTCTCATCAGTGTAATGTTTTCCAATGAACAATTGCAGTAAATGCTGCAAGTAAGATTGTCCTGATACATGTAATTATTTGCACTTCTAAAATCCTGGGCAGTATACCATATATCATGAATATAACTTCTAAAATCTTGGGCAGTATACCATGTAACTATGATTTTTGGGCAGTTTACCATATAACATGAATATTAACATTGGACCGCTGTCCGGTACAAGAAAGGATTCATTTCATCATAACATTGTTTTTTTTACCATGCTTATCTAGCCTATTTCATTGGAAATTTTAAAATAAATTTAATGTTACTTGAAAGACCTGGCCGATTTAGCTTAACTAACCACTATAAAAAAGCAGCGATACAAGAATGCAAAGAAACAGCTGAAGGAGGTATGGAAAAATGAGTTCCAGAAGTTTTCAAGAACTTTATAAACTTTTGCAACGGTGTGCAGTTGTTTTAACTATACATTACTTTTGTAAACTATCCGTATTCGGGAAGATTTTTGAAGTGTTTAAAAATGATTGCAGCGATTTTCTGAATTTCTTAAAGCATTCTATTACCATCGTTATGACGATGTATGGATTATTTGTAAGAGAAGCAAATCTTTTAAGTTTTGTTTGAATTGGCTGCCATCTCAAAATTCAGATTTTTTTTTTTTTGGCCCAGAAGAACTGTGACAGGATACTTCTATCTGAACATGCCTGAAAATTGGCACATGCTACAGCTGTGAACTTTATCGTTGAACAGGATGGTTCTACGTCAAATCCACTTCGGTTTTGTAAAAACTGCTGCAATCATTTGTAAACACAGTATTTGAAATATTCAAAAGGGAAAAAAATCGCTGTTGTGCTACATTTTAGTTAATTAATCTTTTATATATTAATTAAGATAAATAAAACTCCTTTAATTCAAAGAAAACAAATAAATTAAACTAAATAATAGAAAACATTGAAAAAAGTCACCCAATTGATAAAGTAAATGTTGAAGGATGAAACATAAATGAAACAAAGGTCTTGTGGAGAAAGTCTTTTTACTTTATCAATTGGGTGACTTTTTTCAATGTTTTCTATTATTTATTTTAATTTATTTGTTTTCTTTGAATTAAAGGAGTTTTATTTATCTTAATTAATATATATTTTATCACAACTCCTACGTTTATAATATAATTAATCTTTTATTTGATATTCCATATTATCACATATGTTTATTGTATTTATTTTCATACGTGATAATGCTGAATACTATTATCATAATTCCACAAATTGCTTGATAATGCAAATGCCTCATCCAGATCCTCTACACCAAAAATAAACACTTCATTAGACTACGCATAAAATTATGTATATTTAGAATGTATTTCTACAGGCGAATCTAGAGGCCGCAGAGATAGATACATTTAATATTTAGCTTAATGTTTCCCGTAATACATTTTGTCTCTCATTTCAATGATACCTTTTTGTTCAGGAGCACTGCTGATGGTAAAGGGATGCCACTCGTGCCGAGACACCAAAGGAATGTTGACAAGGACGTAATCACCTGGCCGGAAACGGAAACTGTTAGGACGACGAATGATCAACTGCGTTACCTAAAAAATTTACAAAATTCTTACGTAAATATTTATTTAGAAGACGTTTTCTTTTGAACTTCTATTAAATAATCAAAACTGACTATATACAGTCTGTAAACAAAGTCTTCAGGCCCTTGAAATCTTTGTGCAAAATTTTCAATAATAAATAAAATATTGCTGAAAATAAATTTTTCTCCTGGATATCTTCTCAACACCCCTTTTCAAAAATAATGTGTTCTTCCTTAAAAATTGCATACTAGAGTCCTATTAAAAATTTTGCTAAAAAATCACATACAAAAATCATCACATCCGTACAGATACAGATTTTAGCTGGCATTATACGTTATATTTTCAACATTCAGGTTCATTTAAACGTGAATAAAGGTAAATATAGGATCTATATTTTATTATAAAATAACAGAACATCAAATATTGAATATTTACATTATTTTAAATAAGATGACAGGAAAGCGATTGATTAAGGATATCAGGAAAAAAAAGTTATCCACAATCAATGGGATAATATAGTTTATCATGGGAAATCATAAAATTGTTAAAATTTTTGCTGTTAATGTGTAGGTGTTAAACTTTTACTTTTTTGACGCAAAAAAGTCTTCAAACCCTTATAACTAATATTTTTTATTAAAATGATATATTTTAATACGCCGTATGTCCACCTTTAGCTTTAATCAACGCCATTACTCTTTGTGACATTTTTCCTACTCTGCATCGGTCCATTCGTGAAGTAGTGCATTTTGGTCTTCCCTGAATTGGTTAATCAGCCACTGTGCCAAACTTCTCATGCTTCTTGATGATGGATACTATTGTTGATATTTCAAGTCAAATTGTTTGGCAATTTTCATAAATCCAAGGCCCTGATTTCCCATGATATCTATAGTTTACAATGGTATTTATAATTTACCATGACATATAAATATATATATATTTTTTTGATATATTACCATGATATCCAGGAAAAATGGCTTTATTTTCAGCAATATTTTATTTATTATTGCAAATTTTGCACAAAAATTACAAGGGTATGTAGACTTTCTTTACAGACTGTATACTAGAAGATTAAATGGCGGAATGGAACATTCGCGCAAGCTTCTCATAATGACCTAAAATTGATTTAATTATTTTGTAAAAATAAAGATCCTTATCAGCGACCCTTCAACTTGCCATCCCGCTCCCCTTCCCTCGAGAACAAAGTAATAATCATCAAAATTATTGTATGTAAAACAAAACTGCAAAATGGATAGTTCTACTGTCCTGATAGAAATACAATTTCTTTTAATGCAGTAGCCCAAAACTGCTGCTTTTTAAAAGGTGGTGCCCGGGCGGATCGCCCCTACTTCCTTCACTATTTTACAGATGACTCAATTATTTCCCAATATTTTCAATCTCTACTTATATTCAAAAATTATTCATCTCAATGAGAGTCAGTTTCGGCGCAGTTAGCTGCACAAAATTTGGTCACAAGCATACACAATCTATTTGTCTTCGTGATTTATACAGGGTGTTTCAAAATTATGTACAATAAATTTAGTGACATATTCTTCAGGTCAAAAGAAGACGAAAATGTTCTATAGCACTTTCTCTGGAAACGATTTATTTACGCGATACAGCCAACTAAACCCGTGGCTCCAAATTACAGAAATTGTTCAAAGTGCCCGCCACCAGCTCGCACGCACGCTTCGGCTCGTTGCATGAGCGACCGTCTGATGTCATGGAAGAGTTCGTCGCCAGCATTACGAACGGTTTGGCATGCATTTTCAATTCGTTGTCGCAGATCCATAATGTTAGGAACTTCTGTGCTGTAGACGATCGTTTTCACATGACCCCACAGAAAAAAGTCCAAGGGGTTAAGGTCGGGTGATCTTGCAGGCCAGGCTACCGGTCCACCTCGACCTATCCACCGATTCGTGTATGCAGCATTAAGGTGTGCTCGCAAAACATGGCTGAAATGTGCTGGAGCGCCATCATGCATGAACCACATGTTAGATCTTATCAAAAGAGGAACATCTTCCAGTAATTCTGGCAATGCATTCTGCAGAAACAAAAGATACGTTCGCCCAGTCAATCGTGGCGGCAACACATAAGGGCCAATTAAGTTATTTCCGACAATTCCACACCAAATGTTCACAGAGAAACGCTCTTGATGCGCTCGAGCTCTGGTAACATGCGGGTTAGCATCTGCCCAATGGTGCTGGTTGTGAGAATTTACGATTCCTGCCCGGGTGAAGGTTGCTTCGTCCGTGAAAAGTATCTGGCTGAGACAACTAGGGTCTGCAGCATGACGACGTTGTATCCATTGGCAAAATCGTTGTCGGTGTGGATAGTCCGTTGGGTTCAGTGCCTGAACTAGTTGCAGGTGGTATGGATGCAAAAGCTGACGGTGAAGAATGCGCCAAACAGATGAGTGCGGAATGTGTACCATGGAAGAAATACGACAGGTGCTTGTCTGTGGTTCATCATGTATGATGTCAATTATCACATCCTCCTCATCCGGAGAATGTGCTACAGGCCGCCCTTGTCCTGTTTGACGGCCAAAGGAACCACGCTTCCTCAAATGTCTGTCGACAGATACAAATGTTCGGTTATTTGGCAAACGTCTATTCGGAAAGCGTTCTTGGTAGAGTCTTCTTGCTTCCACAGCATTTCCGTCCGCAAGACCATACATTAGGTGCATGTCAGTGTATTCTGCACTGGAATACGTGTACATGACTTTTTTTTACGTAAATCGTAATGCGTATGTCAAAGCACGCAAACGTTCTGAAATTGATATTCCTAGTGGATGTACAGTAGTGAAACTACAGTAATGGAAACAACCGTACACAACTAATGGAACAACCCTAAAGTAGGTTTAAATGGAACAAACCACACAACCTAGTGCTGTATCACAATAGAACAGCTCCAGAATCTTTAATCAACGGAGGAAATCCCGAATTGGAGAAAATTGTAGCCAGATAAGAATTTTCCAAAAACGAGTAAGTTGTTCGTAGACATAACGGTATTATTGTGCGACATTAACAGCGGACAAAATAAAGTTAATAAAGCCTGTTTCATTAAGAAGGTGTTAATATCCTCTTCCTTAAAAAGAACTCATTCTTTCAAAGCAGATTTAAAAAAAGCTGCCTGCAGTGTATCAAAAACAGGACTGGACATTGGATGATTCACGCCTAATCTTGTTTCATATCGATGATAAGCAGAAAGTCACGTCAAACGACTGACCCAACATGTCTTGTCAACACAACTAAAGTGGCTGTGGAGATGATTTCATGATATGGGATATGTTCTATTGGCAAATGATTGGCCCACTATATAATGCGATATTCAATACCGCCAACACTGATGTAACTGGAAGTTCGAGTGTTCTCTAAAGTTCTAATATTGTTTCTGAGAAGGCATCCAGAAATAGCGACGAATAAAGGTGGCCTAAAACATTACTATATGAGTAGCCCGTGTGTGTTCTTTAATTCTAAGTGGATGTTACCTAATTTACAATGTACGGTTGTTTTAATGGCCGACCAGGTGGCCGAGAGGGCTAGGGCGTAGGCTTTCTAGTTCTCGAGTCCGCCTGGTCGTGGGTTCGAATCCCGCCGTGGGCATGGATGCTTGTGTTTGTTCCGGGCTGCGTACAGATATAACTCATGTAAAAGGCGCAAAATGACCTTAGTAGTCGACGCCAAATTTTCTAATAAACCAACCAACCAACCAAACCTTATCATTAATGCCGTGGCTTCAGTTAAGATTTCATTTGGACGACACTTACATTTAAACGCCTGAAAAATTCAGTTAATAAGATAAATGCTGAGTAGATGTAACCATAAATGGAACACAAAAATAAGAAAATATTTAATGGATGTCATAATAGTCACATCGCATTACATTTGATAGTTTGTTGTAAATGAAGAAATAGTGAAAATGTTCCAAACAATCGCATTTTTTATTACTCCAATAAAGTTCATGTCTCCTAGATTTACTTATGACGAGGCTGTTGTTTGTTGAATTTCACGTTGCATTTGAACAAAGGATTCACACTTCGCAAACTGCAGTACACTAAATAATTTCTCACTTGTCGCGTGGCCATTTTCCTATAAACAAGAATCAGAGTCGCTGTGTGGTAATGAATGGAATTTCTACGAGAGCTTTAAAACTCTGAACCTTCTTCTATTCTGTAAATTATCTTTTACATTTTGCTTGAAATAAATATTGGAAATCTATTATATCTTCTTGAAAAATCCTATATAATATTTAGCACATAAAAAAAGTTACACTCGGTTTCTAATAGAGTAGGCTACATCACATGTTTGCAAGATGAAATGGCATTATGTTAACATAAAATGAATCCATTAACTCAGGACTCTGCATAGATAATGTGTCTTCATAAATACGGATTCGTAAATACGGTATTATAACACAGTACATAAAAAGTATAAGAGAAAATATGAAATTCAAGCTCAGCGGATCAAGTGATTTCCTATTGCTACTTACGTATATAATTAAATAAATGGAAGGGGAAGGGGACTACGCAATGTTTCCGTAACGAGCCATATAAAGAACAGGTTTATCTAAATGCTTAATATTGACATTTATACTCTCTTGCCAGTTTTACAGCTATTACCCACGTAAAGTTAAAGACAAGTTCTGCCTTTTATGATTGTTTTTCTATTGTATATGAAATAGGCTAATAGGGATCGCTATAAGTTTTTATTGATCTCCAGCGGCAGCTTTTATTTGAAGTGGATGGATCCTATCCTGTTTGTCTCAATAGGTTTGGATGAACCCCATAGCGGTTTTCAGCTTGGGGAAAAAAATTTCTCTTTTTCCTTATTGCGGTTAGAGTTCATTTGTCACACATTAGGTCTGACACTTTTTCAAGCTCTTAATCATTGGTCGGATGTGTTTAAAACGGTCTATTAAGAATGGGATTAGATAATTGGGTTTTTCTTCTTATACAGAAAATACCTAAATTTGTTAACGTATACTTAAGTGGGAAAAAAAGTGTTCTCTTAATAATAATAATATCCACGTATTCGTTTTACATCTTTTAAAAAAGCTAATTCGGTGTTGCTTTACAACTGGTCGACCTATAAGCGAATAAAGAAAACGAATTCTCAATGGTTAATAACGTTTTACAAAGCCTGTAAGCAGTGTGTCCTAGTCAGGTATGAGTTTGTGAAGAGTTGCCCAGACAAAAGACTCTTGGAAATTTTTCCTAGCAATTAGGGCGTTTCTTCAACTATAAAAGCCATACAGCGAAATCTAGCAATTTCCTTCACCTAATTTTCTACCCCTTTCCATTTTCGGGGCGATGCGTGTGAATTTGCAATTTTCTTCGACTCAAAAGTTGTCATTCCATCGCAAATTATATAAAGTGGACGAAGTTGTCCAAGTGACCTAAACTGCATCGGCATCGTCAAATTGAAATACATTCCATACGTTATACTGACTCATTTATCCTTATAAAGAATTAGAATCTCATCACTGCCATCAATCAGAGAAAAGCGCCTAGATTTAGTTACTTGAATGATGAGGTCGACTGAAAAAATATTTCCGTCACTATGGCATCTCATTTATTCACAACAACAACAATGCGTGATAGACACACCCGATTGAAATTCAAGTTTTTAAAAGGCCTATTCAGATAATAAAGCTTAACAATTTATATAATAACATTCACTTTCAGCTCCTTTTAAAAAGAACTTTATTGAAAATATTTCATTTAATGCGTGATTTCAATTCTAGACTAATTTTAATTTTAAATAGTTTTTCAAAGTAAGGCAGATTAAATTTTTTAAAAACAATTCTCAATTTAAAAAAAATCCAATTCCTAATATATCATTCAACGTCAAATGTGTTCCGATTGCCCGTCCGTCTGGTCTTGAGATTACTGTTATTGAGAATTATCATATCACCGATTCAATTTATTAATATTTTATAGAAATAAACTACACCAGTGATTAAGTTTTGGTTCCCATCCTATACAAGAATATGCTTTCCTACGTATGGAGAAATTTGAAAAAGAAGAGGCCGTTGATATGATGCTTCAGAAGATTCATACGAGAAGATGCGTATAAGAAAGAATGCCATTTGATACTCGTAATTCAGCAAGTTAATTAAAAATAGTTTGTTCCTAAAGGGCAGATATAATGTGATAATAACTAATGCAAGGATACCTTTGAATTTGGCTCTTGTATAATCTCGGTATCATTAAGCCGTTGTGACGATAGCTTAGAAAGTAATGCCCCCAAATTTTTTCCCTCTCAGGCAATAATAAAGATAAAATAATAAATTTTTTTATGCTGCAGATTCTCAGTTTCCCGTATTTTTATGCGATTTTGACAGATACTGCAAGTGTTAAAATAGCGCCTGTGAACGATTCGCGTTAAAAACAATGAACTGTAATTGAATTCCTGGTTGCAAATAAAGAATCTATCGTGAACATTCATCAATGGAAATGAATTCTTATTATCTTCGTATTTCAATGGTTTATGCAAGATGGTTCCTCGAAGTCTTATTGCTAACCATAAAAATTTAAAGAATAACAATTTATTATGAATTATTGAATCATTTCGATGCCGAGGTGAGGCTTTTTGTTTGTCATCGTCCGCAATCACCACGAAGAAAGAAATTCAAGACAAATGCCTCGGCTAGAAAAGCTAATATCGCTCGTTTCGGACACTGACTGGGTGATTTTCGTCGATGTGATGTCAACAGGTGAGAAAATCAATTCAGATCCGTACATGAAGACCCAGCGCTTTCCATAGAGTTTGGCCTCACAAGAATCTAGCAGAAAATGTTGTAATCTTCGCAGAATATGAAGAACTGGAAAGCAACCATCAATTTGGGTTAGACTTCTTCTGATGCACTGCATGGGACAAAATCGGAAGATGACGAGGGCGTAATTCATAATAACAGAGTCAGGATATGACTATGCAGATACAGGCAAGGCATGCCTGTGCAAAAATAGTACGCGTATAGCAAACACATCTTGAATTTAAATAGATAACCCTGGTCTGTATAAGTTGAAAAATAATTATTGGTAAAATTTTGTGATTTTTCTTTTACTGTGAAAATTTATTTATTGCAGTTATATTATATTTAGATGTTTTATCAGAAATTTTACATTTGAAATTTTGAAAATAATTATACTAAAATTACATTGAAGTGGATATAATAATTAAAGAAACACTAAACCAATACAGAGTGACAAGAATAACGGAGACATGTTTTATCTTCAGAGATTTTTTTATGACATGATAAACAAAAAAATGACATCATATAATAATAACCTATACTTATGGGTACAACATATTCAGAAATTTTCAAAGTGGCTAGCTCTTGGTTTAATGCAGAGCTTCAAACGCTTAGCGAAATTTTCTGCCTCGTGCCGCAGCTCTTCCACTGACGCAAGAATTGCTTTAACGACTCCACAATTTGGTGACACTTAGCATAGGCCTGGGGCTTCAAAATCGACCATCGGAATGAGATCTGAAGAATACGGTGGCCATTCCTGAGATGTGATGAAGTCTGGAAAATGAGTATTGCACCACTCTTGTGTTGTTTTGGCTCTGTGAACAGGTGCTGAGTCCTGCTGGAATGTCCACTCCTGATTGCCAAAATGCTGCTGAACCCAGGGGAGAACTACAGCTTCCAGAATGTCTCATCGGTATACTTGGTTAATTTTCACACCTTGATCGATGAAAAGAGGGATGTTTAGGCACTCGCGCAGATTCCACTCCAAACCAGACTGAATCAGGCGATGTGTGATGATGAGAGATGGTCCGGGGGGGGGGGGGGTCTCTTGATCAGCTTCTGTCATTTTGGTGATTGTGTGACCGCTCATTCGTAAACAAATTTTCATCCTTGAAAAGGATTTTCTCCCATCTGAAGCCTGTGACGCAGTGGAAGAGTGTACGGCATTTTTGCAGCTTCGCAACTTTGTTGTTGTCGTTAAGGAGCAGGCCCTTATAGGGCTTTAGCCCGAGCTCCTTCTTGGCTATTTGGAGGACAGATTCCGATCGCACGGGCGATATTTCTCACAGAGTTCTTGAATTTCGGTTAATTCGTGTTTTGATGAGTCCCCGGTTTCTGCAAGTATTCACGGTGGATTTTCTTTCTCTTCCTGAACGGTCATCTTCATGGCCAAGCTGTTTGAATCGCGCAATGGCTTTGGCAATGGCTTCGAAGTTTCAATTCAGAATTAAAATTTAAAATTTAATAACTGTATTTATTAGTTGAATAATTATTTTTTTTCATAAATAAATAACCAGATTTTGCAATTTAAAGTAACTTTTGAGATATATAGGAAATGTTTATTTAAATAGTGAGTAATTTTCATACACTGAATGAAAAGTTCTCCTATTTTGTGTATGATTTCAGGAAATTCCAAAGGCTTCTTGTTTCCTAACAACGGCATTCTTTTTTGTTTTCTTAACAACGGGAAAAATTTCAACAGACAGAAAGGTTATAAGGATAAAAGGCATTTTTCAGATATCGAATTTTGTTCTTTTTATTACAATATATATGATAGCATTTTAATCATAAGCTCTCATATTTTATGTATAATTCCAGGACTTTCCATAAGTTTCATGTTTCTCAATAACAGCAGTCTTTTTTAATAGGAAAAAAAATTCAACATACAAATACGTTGTAAGGATAAGAGACAGTTTTCAGATATCGACTTTTGTTTGTTTTATTACATTCTACATACATAGTAATAATATTTTAACCATTGGATCCTATATTAGAGTACAGATTAATAAATACGAGATATTACGTACACTGCTCTATAATAAATTTAGATATAAACCAATATGAAGTTATATTTTCTTTGTCGGGCATTCAATGTTAAATTTGGAATAGAAATTCATGATTAGACAAACTAATTCGAGCAGGTAAAGATTTAAACAATTAGAAAACCGGCTATAAAGAATGTGACTTGGTTTCATCTTTATAAGTACTTTCTTGTTTACTACATGCTTTTTCCTCGTTAGCTTGATTTTTTTCGAATTGTTAAATTAAAGATTAATATATACTAGGAAAAACGATTTCCTTAACATCGTTTATCTCAACTTCGATACCGTCATGGTTTTGTTATTAGCAACGCGTTTAAAAGTGAGACGAATGACTTTGTAGACGGCCATCATAATAAATGATCTAACTAATGCCAAATACTAAGACGTGATTATGCCACGACAATGAATAAATAGAGTTATTCTTACTCTGTGTAGTCTTTCCAGTTCTTTTAAAGCCACGCCATTCTCACATTCGGACTATATATGGGTAAAATATTTTTTCTTTCTCAACATCACACGATCACTGGAATTAGGAATGATAGGACTCGTGTCATGCTCTGGAATGTAATGAATTGGGTGAATTCTCGTCGCAAATAAATCTTTCGAAGCCACACAGTTCATTAATAAGAAACCTGATTTTCCATTTTTCTCTTTTAAAAAAGTAAAGAATTTAGTTTTTTATTTCATTAAAGCGATAAGCAGGGCTTAGATCTCATGATATTAAGGAATAACAATTTCATTAATCAGAATTATACACTATTTATTTTTTTAGTACATTTGATATGGATATTTAAACCGATAATCTCTTTTCTCGATTTTATAGTTAAAATTCGTGATTTCAAAAAAAAATCTAATTCTTATCTAATATACCGTAATTTTAAATGCCTGTAACTTGTGAACTCTATAGCACACAGTACTTATTTCTATATTATATATTTATTGTAAATATTATATATTTCTATAAGCAT